>MU279795.1:0-147948 GCA_022385655.1 Xylaria intraflava | reverse complement strand
GCCCCCCTCCCCCCCCCCCCCCGCCCGCCGCCGGCCCCCCCCCCCCCCGTTGTTTATTTTTCTTCAGAAGCTGACAGCCTACTAAGATCGACTATCGCTCGTTCTTGGATAAGCTTTGGGAGGCCATGCCTGCTGAAGAGTATATCAGCATGGTTTCGAATCCCGCAGTCCTCGGCGATCCACTGCTAATGACGCAGCACTTCATCGGCGGCACCAAGTGGCAGAAGGTCTCCGAGGACGAAGTCATCGGTGTTCATCAGCTTCGCGTGCCCCATCAGCGCTACACCGACGCCACGCGCAGCCAAGTTGCCGTCAAGGGCCATGCCCATTCCACCAATACGCACTGGTATAAGAAGGTTGATGGCGTCTGGAAGTTCGCCGGGCTTGACCCCCAAATTCGGTGGTTCGAGTACGACTTCGATCGCGTCTTTGCTGGCGGACGTGAAGAGTTCGGTGCCGATGAAGCCGCGAAGGCCGCGGGTATTCCGTCCCAAGCTTAGAGCATACTAGGTAGAGTTGGACATGTATCGTCGGATGCTGTATCCTACATTTCTGGTAGAGTTGCACTAATGAAAGCATACATAAATGGCGTACCTCAGCGCCGAGTCTTATATAATTCAGCCCTCAGTCTCCAATCAACCCTCCATAACGTGTTCTTGGTTCAGAGGGAAAGGTGAAAAGCGCCACGAAAAACGGTCATGGGACTATGTAGACCTCCACCAGAATTCTTACGCCTGCGGCCTACTGAACACGAGCAAGTGCATATTACTATATATAGACTGTGTCCATACGTCCGTATGTATATGATTACATATTAAATAATAAGTGCTCTCAGTCCGTGGCGCCATACTTATGCGAAACATTCTTGGGCTGAAGCGCGTGGCCCCGTCACCGTGCTACCTTTGTCTCGTATAGGATATGCATCGCAGATCTATCTATTGCCGGCCGCAACGAATACAACTCCGGTAGGAAGCTCGCTGCGTACAGTACAAGACTCCTGATTACCCAGACACCCCGTACCGAATACCTATCAAGGGACCACCGGTAGGCCGTCGAGTCTGGCCTCGACGACGTTGGATAATACCCAGACAACCTTGGAACCTGGAAATGCCCAATCAGGAAAGTGGAGCAATTTATCGTGAGATTTGATTGGTTTTATCTCTGTCTTGATGCGTGCCATTTTCCTGATTCTTTACACACCGTGGTCTTGGTGGTTTTGACAGCAGATAGCAGTATCGAGACCATCGAATATAGGGGACATTTCTTATGGAACTGGTATGAAGAAGTGCGATGCTCGGCGATTCCCAATACCCATCTCACCACCCGCATCGACGTTGGAATCGAATCACTCGTCCGTATTATGCACTCTATAGGCTATAGTCAAGCAAACTGGGTAAGACCTCTATTATGTAGACTGTCTGTTTCGCTTGACGCCATAAAGCTGTTGGCACGGTACTCCGTTCAAGCTTTCACTACATCGTAGCATGTACAACTTAACTATATAAGCCCGTCCACGTGTATAACGCCCTGGATCCCACAGCTGGTTTCCTGCAACAATATGCTCGAAGGTGGCTCAAAAGTAGGCAAGTTGCTAGTCCTCTAGTAAACTTATTCACTGTGTTAGGTAGTTTTTCGACCCCCTGAGCCTAGGATCTCTTAACACAACATCACCGGGACTTGGCAAGACAACGAGACTGTCTATAAATAACCTAAGTATTGAGAAATCCATATGGTAGAAAGAAAAGGAAATAAAGAAAGAACATAGCCTAAACAAATATGATCAGAAATCACGTGAATGTTAACCCCACAGACCCGTCTCAACAGCCCTGCTCGCCTCCAAAGGCCCTAGTACAGTATTACGGAATTAATCCCTTCACCTTCACTGGTGGCCGTGCCCGTGCTCGTGGCCGAATCGTCCAGGTCTGAACCATCTGCGCATTGGCTTGCCAGTACTCATCGACATAGTGCTCGAGCTCGACGGTCGGCCGGCGGCGCCGGTTCCGAGCGGCACTGCACCTGTGCCCGCGGCGTAAGAGCTCGGGAATGGCGGCTCTACAGTCTGGGTACTCGTTACGGTGGTCTCAGCTACCGTCATTGTAACCGTGTGGAATACGGTCGAGATCGTAGGCGGGCAGACGCACTGGCCAGACCCGTCCTTTTGTCCCGGAACCGCAGCTGTCAAGGCTCCCGATGTCGTGGCCGTCGGACTATTAACAAGGTTTTATCATTAGTAAATGGTTTTCTATACAATCCCTCTTAAAAACTGGAAAGACATGTTTGAAAATTGGGGGTGATGGAAACTTACACAGGACCCATTTCTAATGTACTGGCTGCGTTGCTCATCGTATAGCTTGGAATATCTACAGCCGGCGCGGATGATAATGTGGGGTGGTTCGTGGCAGTTGGGCCAGGAGCTACGGAAGCCGGCACATTATGAGTGATCGACGCGTAAGTGATCACAGTCGTAAAGTGCTTTCCGAGCGTCAGAGTTGTGCAAGGTTGCGTAGTGCCCGGGTGGCTTCCACCAGGAACAGGCACACCGGGTGTTCCGGGCGTGTTAGCCGTCGGAATGGCCGTCGGAGGGATATATGGTGGTGGTGTGTCAATGAATGTAACGGTTGATGTTAATAGGACGACGGTATTGCTAAAAGTATTGCTGATAGTAATTTCCGTGGTTGTATAGTCACCGGCGTTGACTGGCGGGATGGAGGTGACACTCGCGGGTATAGGCTCGTCGGTTACAGGGCACACTGTGGTTGAAACGGCAATGATATCGGTAGTAACGGTGCCTAGATTTGCGGAACAGCCCACCGCACCAGGAGCGCAAGAGGTAACGGTGTAGACATTCGTAGAGTAAACAGTCGAGGTTGTGTATATCGGGGCGGTAGCTGGAGTGGTCGCAACTGATGATGGGAGAGATGAGTTCTCTAGAGCAGAAGTTGCCTCGGATGTGACCGGTCTCGTTGGCTGAGTGGCGGTTTCGGATGCGACTGGATTGGCGGATCCCGCTGGTGTTTCCGTTACAGGACAGACGGTAGTATAGAGCGCAACCGACTCCGTAGTAACCGAGCCAATATTCGAAGAGCAATCGGTAGCACCAGCGGCGCAAGAAGTGACGGTGTACACACTGCTAGTATAAACAGTGGAAGTTGTGAGCACTGGAACAGAGGATATTGGACTACTCGCTGGCGTAGCAGGAGACTGCGATGTGGCAAAGGAGTTGCTCGAGTTAACCGGGACGGACGGTCCTTGAAGACTGGTCGTTTCTTCCGGCTTGACAGGACAAACCGTAGTATATAGTGATACAAGCTCTGTAGTTACCTGGCCCAGATGGGCAGGGCAATTCGTGACAGTTGGAGCGCAGGATGTAACCGTATATATATTAGTTGAATAAACGGTGGATGTAGTCAACTTGACTGTTGAACTGAGCGCACTTTGAGGTCCGGTCGATATTCCTCCCCCGATAGGGGTTGTCGTATTCGGATATATAATATTAGACATATATATTGACGAAGACGTTCCTGCTGAAGGAGCCAGGCTTGGTGTCGGCAAACTGCCCAATACTGGGCCAGAAGAACTGGGGCCCGAAAAGCTATACGTTGGTATAGAGGATACTGGTGCTGCAGTACTGTTCACCTGCTTTACCTGTCCACTAAACGTCTCTCCATCTATTATAGTGTTGGTGAGTGGACAGACGGTAGTGTAGAGTGAAGTTGTTTCAGTAGTTATCTGGCCAACTGGACAATTCTTGACGGTCGGGGCGCATGACGTGATGGTCACGAGATTGGTTGAATAGACTGTTGACACAATAGATGTCGTAACTTCTGAACTGAAGGTGTAAGACGACGGCATCGTCCTCACCGAGGTCATCGGGGTCGTCTGGGTTTGCGAGGTCGAACTAAAGGATAGGTTCGACGGAGAGGACAATACGGATGAGGCATATGAAGCTCCTGGAACAGTGGCAGAACCGGACCCAAGACTCTGGGCAGCGGCAGAGCTTGAATTAAGAGGCACGATACCAGATGCTGTGGGATAAAGGCTTGCGCTTCCGGTCTCCGCTCCCGAGTCGCTGCGGGTGATAGTGCCCCCAACAATACTTGCGTTTCCACTAAGTGTCCCAGCGCTACTAGGCAAAAAGGAACTTGAGACTGAGCCTAAGCCACTGGTAGGCACCGCGGGGCTAGGAGTGACGGTAGAATTTGAAGCGGCTATAGACGTTGCGTTGCTGCTTTGAATTGATGATATAAGAGTACCGGATGTGACCCCCGAAGTAGTTCCCATGATATAGGAACTCAGGCTGCTAAGAAATCCGCCAGTGCTAGATACTGAAGCCGCCGGGTGACTCCCAGCACTGGTTGTTGAAGCCGCTGAGTTATTTCCAGAGCTAAACGTTGAAGCCACCGGGTAGCTCCCGGCGCTGGGCGTTGAGGCTACTGGATGACTCCCCGCACTGGACAATGAAGCTGCTGCAGTACTCCCAACACTGGCCGTCGACGTCGCGGAGTAATTTCCTGTGCTGGATGTCGGAGCCACCGGGTAGCTCCCAGCGCTAGACATTGAGGCCGCCGGGTAGCTCCCAGCACTGGACGCTGAAATCACTGGCTTGCCCTGGCTGCTGGACAGTGAAGCCGCAGGGTAGCTCGCAGCGCCGGCCGTCGACGACGCTGAGTAGCTCCCAGTGCTGGGTGATGAAGCCAGTGGGTAACTCCCAGCACTGGGCATGGAAACCGCTGGGTGACTGCCACTATTAGATGGAGATGCACTGCTTGATGAAGCCCCAGTACTCGATTGTTGAGGTAAGCTCGAGGATGAAGAGAGACTTGTAGTAGATACGAGTTTGGAGCTAGTCGAAGATGCGCTTGGCGAAGAAGTTATGGACTGGCTCGAAACAACATAGCCGCTAGATGAAGAGCTGGGCGGCAGAGGGCTAGAAGATACAGATGACACCACGCTGCTGGCGCTCGCAGGCGCCGACGCTGTTGGGTAGGGCGCTGCACTTCCGGTGTCCTTGAAGGGATTCTTGTCTGCCGCGTTATCCCTGGCTCTCTTTGGCGAAGTAGAAGCACAGTCGCCTTGAATCTTATCAATGCTAGAAATCTTTCCGCTCTACGCTCTGTTAGCATCGTGGGGTGCGTTCTCGTTTGGAGTAGAGCACGTACTTTATTTTTATATTTGTATTGGCAAGCCGGGTACTTGTTGGTGATGTTGACGCTCCGCACGTACATAGTGTAGGGAACGCCCTTCATGTCTATCTCACCGCCAGCCCATTTGATCGTCGAGGGGTTATTGTCGGGATCGCCTCCTCCCCAAAGACCAAGCTGCAGCTTCATGGGCGTCTGCGGGAAGACATCTTGCGAATCTTTAACATACGAGTCTTCGACATCATAGAGACTTCGAATAACCGTGCCGTCGACGGACCAGGTGATGTGACCATCATCCCAGTCTACAGAATAGGTGTGGAACTGCGTCGTAGGCTTATAGGCAGCCCTCTCGTATGTGACTCCCTCATCCCACATCTTGCCTCGAACGAAGAAATTCGTCTGGGCAGTCCACATTCCATCCGGAGGTGGAAACGGCATTGAGCCATGTTGGTTGCCTGAAAATTCCCAGTCAATTTCATCTTGAATATCTGACCATAAAGCCAGGTTACTGATAATTCCCTGGCCTGGTGCGATTTGCATCACCACATCGTACCGACCACCAAGCATGTGAAAGTCCGTCCACATGTTCGGGGTGTCACCCTTCTTGTTATATGTA
The DNA here is from genome assembly GCA_022385655.1 of Xylaria intraflava. Taxonomy (NCBI): domain Eukaryota; kingdom Fungi; phylum Ascomycota; class Sordariomycetes; order Xylariales; family Xylariaceae; genus Xylaria; species Xylaria intraflava. The sequence continues at coordinate 142,191 of MU279795.1, read as the reverse complement.
AACTCGGCCCCCTTGGGGGTAAAGTTGACAACTTCATGGTTAGCGATAACCCAGTGTTCCGGTGGCCCCGTCTCTTTCGTAAAGTCTATATAATAGTTATCGTGTGGCAAAGCCTTCTTCTCTGGGCAATGAGAATGAAGAGGATTACAGTTGGGTTGGAGTTGCCCACCCACAAGTTGGGCGGCAAGGCCCAACGTAGTGAGCAAGCCGCCGAATTTTGTCATCGTCATGTCGACCAGCGATATGGATCCGTGAATTCTGATTATTAATTGTGTTTATCGTGGAGTAAAGTAGCCGTTAAAGCGACTCTCCCCCGGGACGGCATTCTAGTTGCGTATATTAGTACGGACCCTAATAAAGAGTCATTGTGTCAGCGCAGCACGGAAAGATTAGCAACATTGTCAAAGCAAGCTTGAAAAGGATCATGGGCAGAGTTCCCAATCCGGCCAATCTCAGTACAAAGCCTCTTGCATGGACAGAAGCCTTTAATATACTTCTACGTATTAGTCTCTTTCAAAACCAAAACATAAATATTCGCTTTCGCTTTCTCGCAGTCCCATCGCTTAATGGCTCACCGTGGCAAAGAAGTGGCAGTGAGGACTTTGAGGACTCATTAAACGTCTTTCTACCCTCTCCACCAATAAGGCTTCAAACCCGATCCCTTGAAAGCCTGAGTCTTTTGCCAGAAGTGGCTTGCGACGGTGATGAAGCAGAGCCCTAGGGCCTGGTGAGCGCAGAAGCTGGCTCTGTAACAAGTGGTTTGTGGTATTCATTGTTGGCTTATAAGCATCAAATGAACGACGACGTCCGGCGTCGCTGAATCTGAGGCTCTCAGTGTCCATTTGTGAGGTAACGTAGTTGTCGGCCCCTACGCGTACCATAGCAACACGAAGAACCAGCATAGATATCTCCGCGGTACTTGGAGGTGTATGTGATATTCTCTGTCTCCTTGTTGCTGTCCCACTGGGAGATGAATACGTGATTGGGAAGGATGTTTCACGTGTGGGTTACCTATGAATAGGTATGTTAGCAATTAAGAACCTATCACGTTCAAAACTCAGAGGAATTCACAAGAATTTCCCTTGGGGTGAACTGGACTCCTCGTTTTTCGCAATATCTGTCTAAGAGCATATATAAGCATATAGTACGTAGTATCTGCTTAATGTGCAATTACGTAGATCGGGCAACGCGTATGTCCGTAAGGTACGGAATACCGACAGAAGAAAACATGTGCATGTTGCAGCGTGTCCCAACTTTCAAGGGATAGCAAACGATGATTGATAATTGGCCCATACGTACTTATATAATTGAGCATCGAAGCGAATTCATACAGACAGCACGTGGCTCACACCTACTCCGGGGATCTGCCTTGCACGACAGGATCTGCCGTCTAAGGTACGTCCCATTTATAGTGCCGTGCTAACGTGTTTACCGTAGTGATCGGCCTACCAGGCTGGTCGGCCACCGCGCATACGCAATCGCCCGTTTTAAACCCGACGTGGCCCGGGCGTGGCCGGGCGTGGCCGAGCATGGCCGAGCAACACGGTGGGCTGAGCAGCGTGAACACGTTAACTCTTACCGTCAGCGTCTCTGCACGCCGTGCCTACACCGTAGATTAGCACCCAGACGCCCTCCCCGTGAATTGAATCCCAGTGAGAGAGGCCGCGAAGTCCTCACTATAAGGTATTACGGCGCATTACTGCATATTCCGAGCGACTGCGGGCATTGGCTGCCTGGTTTCTCGTCTCATTGTTTCCCTCTTTTTCTCTGCCCCTCTTGGCCCGACAGCCTCCCGGTTCCATGCACGCCCTCTTTCAGACCACCCGAGAGCCTTTCCTCCCCTCGTCAAGTGCCCCTCCTACCTGAATGGCATACACATATACTGCCTAGCCGGCTCACTTGGTTCAGATCTTCGTAACTATTACACACACGACCTTCATATTATATGCATCGAGCAAACCCTAGCCTGCCGCGTCACAATCCAGATCCGCTGCAGCCATGGGGCTCTTCGGCCAGAAGTCGAAACTCAAGGCGCCGCCGCCCGCCATGCGCGTCGAGAGGGTCGTAGTGCCCAGCCAGCCACGCCCCAGTCAGAAATCCCCCAAGAGCGGGCGCGCATCGCCCGCCCACGTCTCCTCGACGAAGCTCCTACCCAAGCCGCAGACGTCGCGGCCGAAGAGCGCGTCTCCATACCCTTCCTCGTGCGACGAGCCGCGGCTCGAGCGGAAGCGCAAGGCCATCACGAGTACGCCGCGCGATTCGCCCGTTTTCGGCAACGACACGGAGTCCGAAGACGAGGACGGCGATCCCTTTCGGAAGCGCATGCGACGGAGCGACGGCAGGCCAGTCGACGTGAACCGCAAGTTGCGCCGTAAGAAGGCATTCGGCGACGATATCAGGAGACCCAATATCATCCACGCCGCTGATATCGCCTCGCGAGCAACGAAGTGTCCCGCAATCCCTGGCGCGAAGGACCACGAGGTGGCGATCAGCGTGCAATATCCGTCCCATAGCGCGCGGGAGAGGTAAGCTGGGTCTCATCTGGTAGGGCTCGACGGTACTAATACGTATTGTATTCAAGGTACGAGCTCGTATGGCAAAAAGATAAAATCGACGCTGTCAAGGATATTCTCGCAATCATTGAAAGCGTAGCTGAGACATATCTCACCGACGCCGACTCCAAGGCTTTTATTGATCACAACACTAGTTTTAGGAGACAGATGGAACGGGCTATAAGCGAGAAGTACCGAGATGTCTCGGCCTTTCGAACAGCCCTTGATAGCTACAATACAAAACTCCTAGAGCTAGTGAAAGATGGCACCGTCGCCAAGAACCTCGACCGAATCCACCACCTGCCGTCCAGTCTCGTCTCCTTAATCCTCACTCAAGTCTATGATCGCACTGTCGCCCCGAAAGTCGAAATGCTTACGAAATACGATGCTGGAAGCGATAATGTCTACGGAGAGTTGCTGCATCCATTCATCACTAAGATCCTGGTAGAACAGACTAAAATGACATCAGACCAAGTCTTCGTCGACCTCGGGTCAGGAGTTGGCAATGTTGTTCTTCAGGCTGCACTCGAGATTGGGTGTCGCAGTTATGGGTGCGAGATGATGGAAAACGCTTGCAACCTAGCGGAAGCGCAAGAAAATGAGTTCAGAGCTCGGTGTGCGCTTTGGGGCGTCTCACCTGGAATGGTCCATCTTGAGCGCGGCGATTTCCGTACGAACGCAAAGATCCTCGAGAAGCTGAAGGAGGCCGACGTCGTGCTCGTCAACAACAAAGCCTTTACGTCCACCCTCAACGACTCCCTCATCAACATGTTCCTCGACCTGAAGAAGGGATGCAAGATCATATCCCTTAAATCCTTCGTACATGACAACAAAACGGCAATCAACGACGTTGCCACGAGCATCCTCGATGTCGAGTATTTCCGATATCACGAGAATTGGGTGAGTTGGACTGGGTCTGATGGCGAGTACTATATCTCCACCAGGAAGTAGAAGGCTGGTATAGGCCGCACCGCACATGAGTTTTTTTGGTTGCTTTTGGATCAGACGTTAGCTATTATGGCTTGTACTTGTATATATAGAGCGATCCCTTACAGGACACCACGGTTGCATAACCTGGGGGAGGAATTATCGGCTGGAGGTGGAACGGGCGCAACCGCGCATTAGACACTTACAGCATAGACAACGCAACCGTGGATGATACCAGATATAGTAATGATGATGGACATTTCGTCTTAGTTGGCCTTTGTCGCCGCTATCACCTGTGGCTCTTTGGCGACTCATTTTGAAGGTTCAAGGCGTCAGCCTCACGGCCCATCCTCTTCATCCAACGATCAACAAGCTCTTTGTTTTCGGCTTGCACCTTGGCTGCCTTCTGCGTCGTCATGTTAAGCTCCATATTCAAAGTGAGGTTATCATCTTGTACGTCCTAGGGGAAGGGAAGACAGTCAGCATGAACAAGGTCTTTTCTCAGACAAGCGGTTGTTGGCAATGTGCCTCTTTCTTCCACCTCTTCCACCGCCATGCGCTCTTCCCGGGTTTCTGTTGTATCCAGAATCGGCCCTCGCGATAGCCAACTCCAACTACTCAAACATATCACCTCCCCAAGCAAATAAACGAGCAAAAAGACAAGTAAACCTCGTTCCCCCGTGGTCTAACTTACCTTCAGGAACTTCTTCTTTTTCTCCAGCTCCTCGTTCAGATCACGCACCCGGGACTTCAACATATTGCGTTCAGCCGTCAAGTCGGTAACACGTTTGCCCTCGGCCTGAGTCTTCGACTTCAGCGTCGCAAGTTCGGTCTCAGCGGCCTTTAACCGGGCCTGCGCCTGGCCGCGCCCCCGTAGGGCCTCGGCAAGATCGAGGCGGAGCTGCGCCGTGCCTTCCGATGGGGCCGTAGGGTCCGCCGCGCTCGTGGGCAAGGGTTTTGAGGGCGTTGCTTTGGTAGGGGGAGGTTTTGAACCCGCAGTCCAGGCCGCTTTTTCGGCCTCGAGCGCTGCGACGCGGTCTGCAAGCTGGGAGCCTAGAAACGGGGGTTAATGAGCGTCGTCGTCGGCATTGCATACCTGTATGAACAAGCAGGCTACGGTATAGAATGGAGCTCATGGGTGTTCATGGAGGCGGTGTTGGCACGAATACAGGTTTGTGATGTTACTAGTCATAGGATGGCGCTTACAAGCTTCGACGAGAGCCCTGTTCACGGGGTTGTTGCGCTCGGCGTCCTCCAGCGAGGCCAGGTAATCGGATCGCCAATTGGGCATTTTGACCGGCGTTCTTTATTGAATCTAGTTTTATGTTATAGAAATGCTTGCTGCCTGCATAGTAGTGGTAGAAAAACTCGGAATGATGAGGATTGGGAGAGATTATTAGTGTGGTAGCAACCACAGCAGCTCAATTGAGGGGCAGTTGTTGAAGACGATGCTAAGGTTGTCGGCTGGACGGAGATGGCGGGGTTCATCAGGCATAACTTATTATTACATAATACAATTGGGCCAGATGTGCTACCTACCACTTACCAACCCCATTGCAGTAGGCCACCAACCCAAGCCGGCCAATGGTGGGATTTAGGGAGTGTCGGTGACACTTCTAGTGCTTGGTTAGGTGGGTTGGCCGACTGCGATCGGTGGCCTAGCAGAGTCGGTAACGCGTTTGTGTTTGGAACCGAAGCAAAATACCTACATAAAGAATTAGGCCCATAGTGTACAAATCGCACATGGAACCCAAAAAAATCACAACATCGTGAATGATCTCGCTGGGGGTCGAACCCAGAATCTCCTGATCACTAGAGAAGCGTGAACTTCCATCGTAGTCAGACGCCTTGCCATTGGGCCACGAAACCACAAACTCCGGAGAGTGAGTATAGACTCACTCACGCTGACCTCGCTGGGGGTCGAACCCAGAATCTCCTGATTACCGTGAAGGGTTCATTGCTGAATCTTCTCGTAGTCAGACGCCTTGCCATTGGGCCACGAAGCCATTGTAGCTGTTGCTGTTGAATCAACCGGGTCCGTACGGCATTAGAAAAAGAGGCAGACGGCAGAAATTTTTTGCATTGCGGGTACCCGTGCCCCACTCTCTTTTGGTTTCGCCGGTTTCGCCAACCGGAGCCAGTCAACTGCCACCAAAGCACGCAAACTGATGATGGGTTCGTTTTAGGTTGCAGCGCGATCAACGGTTAGTGAGCGCCGGCAAATGTTCAACGCAAGTGGGCCGGTGGCTACCTAATCGCCTTTTAGCTGTGCCTTTGACAAGTACTGCCTGTACTGGTTAGCTCAGTTTACTGAGTACTTCAAGTTAGGTAGGTACCTGTTAGTGCAGGCAAGATTCTTGGGGAGCGTTGAACAGGTACGCATCAACGAAACGCGTCGGTCTGAGCAGCCTTGAGTACCTGCTTGAATTATCTAAAATGCCGATCGGCTAGATATAAAGCACGCCGCTCTTGAAGCGATCACATTCCGCTTGTTAGACTAATTACCAGTATCTTGCAACTATTCAGAATCTTAGTTGCCGGCAGTTTAGAGATACGCTAGTCTACGTACGGTAATAAGTTATGCAGGTACGTACCGGCATTTTTAGGTCATGCACGTGGGCTTCAGGCTAGACCGGGTAAGTTCAGGCGAAGAAGCTGAAGCTAAAAGCGGCATCAGCAGGAAAGTTCCCGTTAAAGGACCCTTGAGGCGCGTGCTTGACTCCCTCCAAGAATACCTACAGGCTATCTCGGTAGTTAATGGGACCATCGCAGTTTCCTTCATTGTGCGTGCATGCCAGTTTGCAAATAAGTGACCAAGAGAACCCTGGAGCACGGGCAGATTCTTCCGTCCGTTGCCTCTATGTAATATACCGAAGTATCTACGGAATACAAATGCATATCGCTATACAATTGATGCGCCACCACAGAAACGCGAAGACGCGTCTACCACCAAACATCTGACTGCTTCGCACGCCACAGGTGTTTCCTTTTCCTTTTCCTTTTCCTTTTCCTCTCTCTGTCTCTCTTCATCCAGACTTCAATCGGGAAATCATGGCGCCCCAATTATCCAGCAATACGCATCGCATAACCAAGCGAACCGCGGCAAAAGCCAAGCCCGCATCAAAGACCAAGTCCAAGGATAGCGACCGCGTTGACACCGACGTCCTCCTATCAATCCACTCCGTCCACCTGGCCAACATTGCCAGTCGGCAGAAGAATCATGAATACCGCAAGTACCGGCTCCGCGACGGCGTTGAGCGCCTGTGGCTTTACGAGACTGCCGTGAACGGCGGGAAGTCGTCAATCACGTACGTATTACCATAACTAACCATAACTATGGGATGATTTGTTTATTCGTCCACGTTGTTCATGAATGGGTACGACTGACTGCTGGACCAGACACGTCGCCGTGATCCCCGACTCAGTGCGCCACACCCCCGGCTTCGTCCCCGCTGAGCCCTTTGGAATCGGCAACGAAGACTTCAACGCCGGCCGTAAGGAGTCTAAGTTCGGATATCCCATTCTGGAGCTGTACGAGTTAGTCAAGCCGGTGACCCTGGCAGAGATGAAGTCTAAGTGGGGTATGAGCGTGCCCATGGGCTGGTGCTACATGAAGCCCGCATTGTGGATGGATAGATGGGGCGACGGTGACGATAAGACCGACAAAGTGAAGAAAGTCTTTTAATTTAGATGACTAACTGCTTGTATCCCGTACAAGACGTCACAGGGGAAACAGGGGTATCGAGCTGCGGGTTGAAAGAAGTCATTCAGCACATTCCGGCCAGCTAGGTGGTCTATAGCAGCTAGGTAATAATTCCCGAGTCCCGCCTAATCATCCTCCATGAGAATCTTCTGCAAATACGCCAACGAGAACGGTCGGAATAGTTTCCTGGGATCGGCAACCCAATTCTCCACCTCCTCCCATACCTTACGCAAACCCTTGGCGCCATTACCGCCGAATCGGTCTTTCAATTGCGCGTAGCTACGGAATCCGTCTGTTCCTAGATACTTCATGGTCGCGTACGCGCCATCACTGACATAAAGTGACTTGGACAACTTTGCGCCGCTCCAGTCCACGATTAACGGCGCGTACAGGATGTGAGGCGTCCGGCCGCTGGCTAGGCCCGTGGCGGCGGACCAGGCAGCGAGCGGACGGTAAAGGAGTGTCTCCTGATACATGCCTGCATAATCAGAGCCCGTGACGCGGATATGATGGGCACCGGTGTCGAGCAGATGCGTCATACTACGCAGCAAATTTCGCGTCGGGGTGTTCGCTTCAAGACGAGCAACCTCTTCAGGTTGAGAGAGGCGGATGGTGTGTGGGCTGTGATTCGGGCAATGGAACGTGATAGCACCGCCCTGGTTTTGATCGCTCGTCTCGTATTTATTGAACAGACCGTGTTTCTCTGCAAGACCACAGCCTGGCACTGGACATGCTGAGCGGAGAGCAAGCGAACCGAATTTCGGTGAGAGCTGAGGCCCAAGAGTTGCTCGCTGAGACACCATGTAGTCGACAAGCAGCGGCATGGCTGGATTGGAAAAAAGGTCGGACTGGACGGCTTCCATGACCGGAATGTTGGACCAAGTCGATAAAAGCTGAAGCACCTCCTTATAATCAGGCATATATTTGCTAAAGGCCTCCGAGATATCCCTATGCGATTTCTGGTAGTGGACTCCGTCGACTTCAACCCCTTGATCTTTCACTGGAGCGGTATCAACAAATGTAATCAAGACAGTGACCGACGGCAAACCATCCCCTCTTTCAGCTGCCTTGGCCATGCGATCACGAATCGCTCGAGCAAATGCAAATGCATAGCAGAAGACAACGAGTGTTCCCATATGGGGGGAGTTGTTGGGTTGGAGTCCGGCATGAATAACAATCGGTCGACCCGGCAGGCGGTTGGGATTTCCAGCTTCGACGGGAGCCGGATCTGTGTTGCGAGCCCTGCATAAATCTTCATCTCGAAGCAATGCACGTAGAACGGGCTCTACGATATCGTTTTGGAAAGCGTAGCTGCCACCACCCAGTGGATCATGGACCTCACCATCGTGATATATGGTGGAGAGGGGATGCTCCGGTATAAGCGTATGAGCGAGACCCTGCATGGCGGTGAGGATTTCCTCATACGGCACCGTCGGCGGTGAACCAGGCTGCGTCTCGGTCCCAAGCAGCGGAGTCAGGAGGTCTGTTAGCCTCTGCGCAGCTTTTGCGCGCGCGGAAGAAGACATTGCAGCTTGTTCCATCGACATCTCCCGATACGTGCCTCTGTGTTGAGAGCGGTCTATGCCGTGATTCCCTGTGGTCTGGTGGAATGTCCGGGTATATCTATACAGAGTCGTCCCGGGTACCTTTTGGCAGACAGCAAGGCGGCGACACAGCGCCCCAATCGTGTTGATAGAAGGTTCTCGCATTGCCTAGAAGCCGGGCTAACTCGTGGCGAGCGACAGACAACATCCACTAGGAAATCTACCTACCCATGGTAATCTGTTCGCCTCAATTACGGTCACGTAGAGTGTGTGGCTACCTAGTTGGAACCACGCCCAGGCAGGTGCCGGCACGGCCGCAGGCAGTCGTGACTGCCCAGGCAATCATACTGCCTTACCGCCCTGCCGATATGAACTTTGAAGATGAGGGTAGGCACGTATGACTCGTATCTACACCCTCAGATTGGCATCTACGGTTACCAGGAAAGTTCTAGATGGTAGCATATGCGCTTATCTACTATGTATTATGTAATTACCTTCGACGTCTCTACCTTGCAGACTCACTGTTGCTCGGCCGGCTAACACACTTGACCGCATCGACAAGGGGCTATGAGAGAGCGGTGCCCCTGAGTGGCCGAGCATTACGCCAGCCCGATCAATAGGCACCTACTATCTAGAGAGATAGGCATAATAGTTACTCCGGTGTAAGCAGGTATCGCAGCATACACGCCTATATGTACGAAATCCAATTGCTCTAACAGCTTCGTGCCACTAAGATTGCTGAGATTCACTGTAGTACCACTATATGGTGCAAAACTGGTACCTATAGAGTCTGGTAGGTGCCCAGTAGGTAATTGGTGGTACGGAATAACGAAGTCAGATGTAAAGCGAATATAACTACGGAATCCCCGCGGAATACTTGCGCATTGGGTTACCTAAACCCAATCTCCATAGATATCTCCTAAAATTCAGTTCTAGGTACTCCTGGCTGCCGGCCGTCCGCCACAGCGAATCTAGATGGGTGGTTTAGGTTGTGTAGTGTAGGAGACCAGCTCCCGCCCGCTTCATCCCCGCGCTGAAGGTGATCTCCAAACGCTCCCGCCAGTATTCAACGCTCATGGCCTTGCTAACCCGGCCTGGCCGGATATTGGCACGGCGAATCTAACAGTCAAGTATGGAAGTCTGATTTTAGGGAGAATGCGCGGGTATACTGGCGTTATAGTGAGTTTCAGCCGTCTCAGTCTCCAGGCAATTATTATGAAGTCATGACGACTTGAGACCAATTTAATGATTCAAAATCTCGAATACAATTATATATACACTAGGTGCGAGTCCATTAAACTATTGCTTGTAGATGGAATCGATGATATCCTGATTGATCAATCCGCATTGCTCCATGGTTTGTGTGGTCTACACTCGACTGGCAGTATCGTCGTCGTGGTTCATCGATTAATAACCTACCTTAGGGACAAAGTCAGACGTTGTCCGTCTTTACTTGCAAGGACTGTGCTCAGTCACTTGGAGTGATATTAGGTATTGATGCCTGTATCTGACCTATGTGGGCTTGGTCCTGACTTATTCCTATGCTCACAACGCAATCGTGCGCGAGACATTCGAATACATAACCTGCGCCCACCGCCCAGTATAAGGGTATCCCAAGCCGCCGCCCGTGCCCTGATCAATCCGGTCTGCCCTGCCCCACCGGCCTAGTCGCGCCGGCGATTCAGGACCAGGACGCTACCTAGCTCTTTGCATCTCTCACCCGCTACTTCGACGCGGTCGGCGCGGAAGACGCGGCCCCCACCGGGGTTCCTTGTGCTGCTCCGTCACGCCGTCGAATACTTTTCACAAGCCGGCACATTGCCGACTCACCGGTGCTGATTATCTTGTCCGCTATAACCTGCGGAACACATGCCGGTCCCATCTATGCTACCACTGAGTGACGATACAAACATAGAACTGTTGATGCAAAGTATATAAGGTACATACCTATGCCGATAGGCCGTACATTCGTGCCCGGGATCACCCCTGTGCCGATCACGCCCGTAAACCCAGGGCGTTATTCTGTGGGGCCGAGCAGGTACCGTATCTGTGTCGATACTCAAGGTATTTAGACGGAATCCATCGTCTGGAATACCTATCTAGTCTTAGGTATAGTAAATATTTCAACTACATACCGTATATCTTATAGTCTGTAGTCGCTATATTGTTGCAGCCGGCGCAATCATGTAGGCTAGGGTGTACTTAAGCTGCTCAGGAGCTAGTAAAACTGCGCTCGGCTTGATATACATGGCACGCTCAACGCATGAATCAACGCATGAAGTGTCTTGGTATTTCACACAGATTCCAGCACAAACACAGTAGAATGAGTTAGTATTAGCGCAGGGTTCGGCCCGATTCTGCCTCTCAATCCTTTGGTGGCAATCGGTTCGCCTGACTTGGTGGACTGCAGCCAATTATTGGCCCTTTTCAATGCCTATACCTGCCTATCTACTTTCCTCCGACCCTTCTCCGCAAAGACAAACTCACTCCGTAGGGTCCTATAATCTCCTAGCCGAGACAAAGCGCGTCTATCCTGGGTACCTACTACGCTAGCATGTATACTCGATCGCTGTGATGGTATTGACAGTTTCGATAGAATGCTGTGTACGGTCCGTAAGTGAGGTGAATGGCGGTCGACTTGAGGAGGGAGGACAGCTGGATCTACTATGCAAGTTCCTGACTGCGGATGCATGTCATGTTACCTATCACTTTTCCTCGTTATCAAGCTTTATTATGCCTATCGTCGCACTTGTAGTTACCTAGTTCATATAAGCTGTTGCAAAACTGGATTCTTGAAGCTAAGTCGATTAAATATATCGAACTTTCGTGCTCGGGAGTTCTCTGATTTACGCACGGAGGGAAATGGTGATGAAGCCGGGTAAATTCGTGCTATAACCAAGAGGATTCGTCTACTCGCCATTTTCAAGTGGGCGGTTTGCTAGGTATGAGTATTCGGATTCTCTCTCGTCCGCTCTTCTGCACCACCGTAAATACGTGCTACTATACTTCACCTCGCGGCCAATTAACCAAGCCTCCCCACCGACGTGATTAATATGAGCCTTGCAGCTACGGCAATATGCATTCGCATCCGCCATCTGTTCATCAGCCGGCCCGGGCAATCCGAACCCAATCCCCAGCCCTTTGCCGCCTCGCTAAATCCCAGGTCACAATATCCAACATACAGAAATAAGATGCCGCGTAATAATAGGCAGGCAAATACCGTTCATATTGTTATAGCAAGGGAGCAAAAAAAAGGATTGATGGCTGCTATCCCTAGTTAACTAGGGAGCATCAGGAATTGAGCCCGATGCGGGGGTCGAACCTAATCAAGGGTTGTTAGAATCAAGTGTAGCATATCCATGGATCGAATCTGAGACTTACCCGCAACCTTGAGATTAAGAGTCTCACGCTCTACCGATTGAGCTAACCGGGCAGGCGACGAATTGTTGGAGGCGGAGGTGCCAAAAGCGTATGAATTATCGTTGTGGGAGACCAAGTGGGTACATTGCCAACTTACACTAAACTGTGCCCTTATCACGAGACGGTGTAGATAGCCAGGCGGGTATACTCTAGATACACCTCTACTTGTGAGTCAACGACTACATCGAGAGAGTCCTGGACTTCTTGCAGCAGGGGAATCCGGGAGCATTTGAGACCGTGGCTGTGCTATGCCCATCATGATGGTGGCACGCTATCGTCATGGTGGTTGCAACCCAACCGGCCAGCAAAGGCGGCCATATGCTGTTTCAGGGACGCGATTAGCTGGAGGTCGGGCCTTGGGCCTCAAGCCCGATCTCGATATTCGGTCAGAGCCGGGGTTATGATGGGCTGGTGGCTCGTTGCACATCGAGGAGACCAGCGAGGTCGGGGTTGAGGCCACCGCTTTAATGCCGCCATGATCCACCGGTGGAGAGCGGTCGACCCAAACACAATCCTTCGACATGGCCCGTTGGCTGATTGATCCATACCCAGAGCGATGTTCACTTTGCAGAGCCATCTAGATCCATGCGCCAAAATCGCATGTTCGGCCATTCTGTTCCCTTGTACCATGCGGCTTTATTATCCCCATGCAACAACTTGTCAGCGCGCCAGAAGACTGTTGACCACCCTCGTCATCCGTCGCTGGACCTCATGGGGGCCGTCGCGATGACTCTAAAACCTCTGTCATGCGGTCTGGCATATCCTGGCCACGCTAACCGCCATCCCCTCCATCTTGACTGTCCGCGTTTTCTTCTGGGTGTTACCGAGGCCTCCGCCTTGAGGCCCGTCACAAACGCTGCCCATGCAATTATGATGTACGTCAATTATCGACCCTTCCCATTGTGAGGGATTGCGGCTGTCGATGCTAGCCATATAACGGCAGCGATGCTCTACGTAACCTTTGAATCTCGTAAATAAATAAAAAACATAAAACAAACCCCAAAAACCGGAGTTGAGGATTGTTGTACGAAGTATAGTCCGCAACTTGTGTGGCTGTTGGGCCAAGTCAACGGCGGCTGACGCCCGGCTGGAACGGACCGAGCGATAGGCAGCTACATGTGATGCCGGATGCCCTATCCATTAGCCATCGTATGGAATGCATGTACGATTGATTACACACATATTCCTATTCCGTACTCAACATGCTACTTTGCATGGAGATGTACGAGAGTAATCTATGTGCGAAGCGGGAGGTTGTTGGTAGTTATAGCCTATTGTGCAGGAACTGGATGTTATCTACGGATATAAGTTACCGAGAGGGTCACTAGCCGTAGCCCTATGTAAGCACTATAAGCCCTAAATGGCTCCTATTTTTACTTTGTATTCAGTATGCGTAGACAGCTCATGACGCCGGAGTCCTCAAAGCTACCGGCTGAATGGATTCGTATACCTTGTAGCACTTCCCTTTTTTTTCTTTGGGACTATACACTGTTATAGACGCTGTGAAGGTTGCCTGTAGGTAGAAAGTACCGCCTTGATATGAAAGTATCCGGCATATACCACCTATCTACATTTTGATGCTGTCTTTGATTTACACATGTGTACATGGCACAGTACATTATGGACCGTACGGTGCAGCTGGCTCCCATACGGTGTACCTCTACGCGGCAATTTAGGAGAGTGCCGGCACAGTCCGAGGTACGGGAGATAGCGCTGTTCATCGTGCGGTAAGCGTGGTAGATGGCGTGCCTAGCGCACATAGCACCTGATACACCGCCGGTAGCCGGCACAGTGCGCCTCCGGTTAGTGCTCGGTGGGGCAGGACTCTCAGATACAAAGTGCATGCAGAAGTACACCGCCAGATGGTACCCATAAGTACAGCGGCCGAGGGATGTTGCCGGTGTTCTGATTGGCCCGACACGTCGCTGGGCATTTAAAAACAATACGACGCGTCTCGCCCGGGCCGCCCCCTCTCCGAATTCTCCTCCCCAACCAATCTGGGAATCACTCTACGCGCCACCTCTTCACGTCCAATCGCTTGCGTCCACTTCATTAATCCCTGACCCGACGGCCTTTGCACCTCGCACGAATTGCATCCTCTGGTCACACATTGTACGCACCGCCGGCGGAACTCTACGCGAGGACACGACCGTACGCCGGGCCAAGAAAAGCACGAGTAGGAGCGAAACGGGGAGGTCGAGGATAGAGCGTGCGACGATGTGACTGACCCAGCTCTGTCGAGTCCAGCGAACATTGTCGATTCAAGATCGAAGTCTCTAACGACCATTTTCCTGGTGCGCCATCACTACCCCGACCAGCAGCAGCTTTGGCCGTCCGGTGCTGCACACAGAGCCAACGACCTGCCTGTTCTATCAATTTGCGGCTGTTGATCGGCATCTCGTCTACAAAGACATTCTCCGCTGAATCTCGATTCTCGACACTGCCAACGGTTTCGGAGCCGTCTACAAGAAAGAAGTGACACGAGAAACAAGCATCCAAAGCTTGAATTTAAAGCGAAGGTATGTTACGTATGCTTTTTCAGGTTTTGTATGCGGAGCACGATTTATTACCTACTTGACCTGAACCGCCACAAGCCACAAGCCAACTGCCAGAGCTCCGCATGAGCTATCTGCTTTCAAGCCGGCCGTCCAGCGTCATGTCATATGTACCAGATAGTACGTACATTTGCCGACGTTGATCAGCTCCACTTGCCCGGCCAGGGCCCTTGTTATCTTGCTTGCCACCATCGTCTCAGCCCGGAGCGCTCTGGGCCAATCCCCTCGCACACTCTGCTTCTTCTGCCGGGCATTTGACTCCATCGCGGCCCACTTCGCTTCGGCGCCCCGCTATTGTCCCACTGCTGCGTTGGCGAACTAAGCCCTACTGGGTCTTCCATCTCGTGTCTTCAGCTTGGTACATAATCGCGCTAATCTGCTAGCGCATTTGTACCTATTTTGACCTTCCGACCTTCCACTAAGCCGGCCGGCCTGCCTCGCTCCTACCCAACTCCAAGTAGCCCGCCACCAAGTGGTACCTTCTTATCTGCCCGCTTGCCCGCGCCCTCCGGCGTATCCCGGTACTCTCCGCTGTTAGCTGCACCGCTCGCTGCCCATATACGGCAGTACTTACCGTTCTTTCCTTCCCTCTGTCGCATTTGCACTCCAGATGTCATTCTTCCCCCAGATCTCGACGATCCGGCTCCCCCTCCCTTTTGTCTTTCACCTCCTCTCATCCTGGCTTATCTGCCGCCCATTCACCATTGCCACCTTCATCCATTTGTGTTACTTCCCATTCCTTGGAGAATTATTCTTCTCGATAATTTTGCGAATATCCCGCGTCGCCTAGCGCTTTCGAATTCCTAAACGCAAGCTCACTTGCTAAAAAGCTCCCTAGCGATAGTCATCCACCGCGCCCGAGGTTACCCAACCTAGGTAGCTTTGCCTTACGGTCTCCACTACTCATTTCAGAGAACCACTCTGACCAAGGTGAGTCTTGACTGCCGCTTTTCATCCAATTACTTCGTCGTCATGCATCCGAAAGCCGTTGCTGCTTCACGGTGTTGATCACGAATGACTGCCTACTTTGTTTGCCTGCTCTCACCTGCGCGCGCATTGTATTAACTAATATCAGCAGACCGTATCTGACATCGCTGATTTACAGTGCTCGCCATCCCTGGCTGACTACCATGGCCGGATTGACGCGCTTCGCGGCCCCGAACGAGCCGCTTCATATATACCAGGATGAGTTTCCAGACGAAAACTGTGGACAGCCAGCAGTGCCATCAATAAGCCGAGCGCCAATGCCATCCGTCGGAAAACAACACTCTCCACGCCGCCCCTTGCAAAACTCGAGCAGCAATTTAGCCTACAATGCTCCCAGTGGCGACAGGAAGCATCACGGAGCTTACAAAACTTTCGCCCAGCCTTCATCTAGTTCCGGTGGTCGCCCACAGAATCGCAAGTTAAGTGCGACAGACACATGCCCGTCCACATTAAATGCGCCAGCAGCAGAGTCCATGCCGAAGAAACCACCAATGTCCACATTCAAGACGGTCAACTCACGACAAGCAGGCATTGATAAGGAAAATGTGCATCCCACGCTGTATCCCGCGCCGCCATCATACAATCTCAACATGGAAGAGTATTATCAAACTCAACCAGGAACACGGACCCTTCTAGAAGCCGCTCCTATCACAGAATCGAGACCTTTCAAGAAAGCCAAGGTCGATGAGCCACACCGTCCGGATTCAACTACCTTTCCTTCTATTTACGATGATGGGACGAAGCCTGGACATAGCTACGCGCAACTAATTGGCATGGCAATCCTTCGTGCGCCGCAAAAAAAACTTACTCTTTCTCAAATTTACAAGTGGATTTCCGATACCTACAAATTCTACAACGCGAACGATGCCGGTTGGCAGAACAGCATTCGGCACAATTTGAGTCTCAATAAGGCCTTTATCAAACAAGAACGCCCGAAGGATGATCCGGGAAAGGGGAATTATTGGGCTATCGAGCCAGGTATGGAGCAGCAATTTATCAAGGAGAAGCCAAGCAGGAAGGCCGCGGCGGGATTGGAAACCGTACACGTAATGTCTATGGCGCCGCGTGTCGATTATTCCCACTTCGAAACCCCTTATCTTCCTCCGGATGGCCTCCCGTCGCTGCCTCCGCCCCCCCAGGCTCAAGCTGCACCGTATATGCAAGCTATATCGCACACGTCCGCTCCTGCCCCCCCCGAGCCTTCATCAGATGCCACGATTCCGTTATCCGACAACACCTGCGCGGAGGAGCCAGTAGAGAAACCCCAAAAGATGGATGGACCCGGTCCAGCCCCCCTTTCTTCTCCACTTCCGGCAGAGATACTCTCCTCGCCCCCTATGCCTCATTTTGTGAAGCCCGAAAGCAACACTTCGCCTCCTGTTCCCGCAATGCTTCGTGGGCCCCAGAAACGTTCCCAGAAACGGAAACATGCCTCGATGGATGCTTCGACGTCGGTGGATGATAGTGGATACATCTCGTCATTAGAATCATCGGTGCTCCGCCAGCAACCCAACCCATTCTACAGTTCTGGGACAAGACACCCTCGCGTGAAGGGAGGACGAGGGCGGGCCGAAGACGAAATCAGACGCCTCCGGCATTCATCGTATGACAGTCCGACCAAGAGCCGTTCGCAGCCTATTTTGCCATCGTCTTCTCCTTCGCGTCGTGCCAACCAACGACAGATGCCCCCACCCTTGACTCCAGTGATTAAGATGAGGCCCCCGCCAATGCCAACCGCATCCGTTTCGCCCAATACAAATCTACAGGCACACCGCGATCACGTGACGTCGATGTTCGAATCCCCCTTACGTCGCGTGAGTAACATATCAGACAATATCGCCAATATGCCTCCATGGAGTCCCTCGTTCCTTGGAGAGTCTGCGAACGACATGCCTATTTATGGACTTGATTGTTACACCAATTTCGGAGGAAACGACTTTAGTTTCTTTGAAGATGTTGCGTTGGATCTTGCAGCGCCCCTAGAACCCTCACCCGTTAAAAGGTCGGCGAAGCGATCACGAACGGACCGATCGTATTCCACGAGTGCATTGGGCGATATTACCAATTCGGCGATTCGAAGATCTCTCACGTCGGCCCCTTTCTTGGGGCCTCCCAGTCCAACACCCGCCGTAGGCTATGAGTCACCCAGCAAGGCATTTGACGGCATGTCATCGCCTAGCAAGATTTTCTTACAATCGCCTCTCGCTACCGTCAAACCTAACTTGAGGGATATTACGAAGGATAATGACTGGTTGGACTTGAAGAACAGCTTTACTCCCGTTTTCCAAGAAGAAACGGAAAACCTTCTGGACATTGCACAAGGTTTCGAGAAAATTGGTGACAGCAGTGTGTTTAGCTCCTGGAAAGGATCTAAAGACGACTCAGGACAGAATTATTCGATACCATGATGGGCCGCAATCCTACACGTTTAACAAACCCCGTCATCACCATGGCTGATGATATTTACGAAATTAACGACTCAACGGCATGGACCTATCCGCTACGCGAAACTTCTTCCGCGACATGCACTTTAGATTGCACGTTGTGCCCCTACCTTGCCTCACGGCTTTATTGTCCATTGTTTGCCATACGTTATAATGAAGTTATGCTGTCCGGGCGAATAACTGTTTGACCCATACGAGAAGCTACTCCCGGCGTTTCATTATGGGATGTTTTCTGCTAGGAAACTTTCACCGTTGCGAAACTATTATGTTTGAGTTGAGTTTGAGTACGGCAATGGCGTTGGGGAAGCATCATTGCTACCAGGACATTTGTGCAGCTAAGGAATGGTTACATGTGTTTTGCGAGGCGTTATACAACCGGAGAAGGGAAGAATCTTGTTGTATGAGACATGTGAACATCGACACTCATGCGACACAAGACATCGAATTAGAGGCTCTTCTATGGAATTGGACAGAGGAGGGAGGGGAATGCCATGGTTATAGGTACTATGTTGGTGGATGGTCTCGGCGTTGGGAAGGGGCCGGGAGCTTTCGTTACGGCTCAATACTTTGTTTGTGGTGACAATTGGCTAGCAGAGTAATGCAATGCCGACTATTGCTATTTCTAATTGCTATTGTATTGTATGATTTGACATTCCGCACCTGAGCCGTTAAAGCCTAAAGCAAAAGAAGGTTTTCGGACGCGAATGGATCGAAATGGGTATCTTGATATTGAAAATTGAGATCGAGCCCCTCGCCTCTGAGTTTAAACCAAAGCCCGTAAAAAAAAAAAAAAAAAAGAACCCCGTGTCTACCCACCGTTTCCTCTTTCCTCTTTATAAAAACTCCGTGAACGCCAGTAGAACTAGTCCGAGGCCCAGATACAAAGTTAGGCTGGTAAGGGTAGCCTGTGTTTACAAGACGGCGGCAGGATGTATCCCACAGGATAAGTAGGGCTCCTGAGAAAAGTCGGGGAGATATTGAGTAAACAAAACGATTCCTTGCGTGATTTTCCACACGGCCACCTCTAATAGATGCCCATACGCGTGGCCCAACCGGCATCCTTCTGATTAACACTGATCTGGTAAGGAAAGGGGTTCGTCTCGCTGGTTGTGATTGGGGGTATGTGATCCTTGTATGAGTTTACACAGGTTACGATCTTCATGGATGTGGTGAGGAGGGTCTGTTCCATGGCTCTGCGAACTTTGGCTCGTTCTGGAAACACGCCGAGGTCAGTATGGGTCGGGTAAATATAACAGTAGACGACTTGGGGGTTTCGGTCATGGCCCTTGAACATGGTGGTCGTGCAGGCGGCTTCCGTCGCGGGTTTACCCGATTCCGAGGAAGATAAATGGCGGAACAAAACAATTAGCCGGGGGAGAAAGAAAATTATCCCTTACCACTTTCTGTCCTCGGCTCGGCCACGGTCACCTTGACGGTCCAGGATTCCCAACATACCTCCTCCTCACCACTGCCGTAGGCCGCGCGCATGTACCATGCCTTGCGGCGCTTCTTTTCGAAAAACTGGACAGAGATATTGCCGCGACCACCGTTGCCGGCTGTCGCGGCCGTCACCACGGCCCCGCGCTGTGGTAAGTAGTGGTGAGGCGGCACGTTGGAGCTGGAGGAACTCAAGTGCGTCCGCTCGGCGTCCAGCTCGCGCGCGAGTTCGGCCGCGCGCTTATCGATCATGGTGACGAGCTCGGCATCTTCGACGAAAGGGAGGGTGATGTCGAGGACTTCGCAGGAGCGCGGCGTCAACGAGGGGAAGAACCGATGGAAGAAGATCATGTGCAATATCCCTGGAGGTTTCCCAGTTAGCCCAAGAACGATGTTCGGGGAACCCAGATCGCCGGGCCGTGGACGTGATGAATAGGGGCATGCCCGATCGCGTCGACGCAATGGCCAAGTGCGATGAATCGGGCCCGTTCGGCGGCGGAAGAGGGGATTATGGCGCGTCGCCTTACCTCGTACGACATCCCGAACGGACGCTGGGTCTGCGAATGCTTCTAGGATGAATTCTTGCGGCCTCCGTTCCTCCATAATGATGTTGGGTGTTCTGCTGAGATAAAGGCGGTTCTCGTGGAATACGACCTCGATGAGGCCGCCGGGATCGAAAGGGGCTGTCAGGACAGCAGCAGTGGTCTGGAGAAGTTAATTACGACATGTACGAGTTATGTCGGTACTTTGGTCTGTACCGGCTTGAAGAATTGATGGATGGCGGGGTCGTCGATCCACCGTACTGTACGTAAGGACAATGCGTCATTCAAGCCACATGTGGCTTTGCTTCCACTTGGATGAGGGGTGGTGACTGGAACGGGAAGGTAGCACGGATAGGTGGGAGGTACCACGGTTAGATAAGGAAGATACCCAGAGGAGCATGGCTTTGAACGGAATTCAGGCGTATATTGAGCGCATCGGATGTACCATCCCAGTATTGACCCAACTTCCAACTGGCAGTTACCGTACACATGCTAAAATATGTACTTACCCCATACGAGAGCTACCTACCGAGGTATGCGTATAATAAGTATTATGCAAGTATCCTGTACTATACCTAGTCGTATCCACTTTGGCAGGCTCCACTGTTTGCCCGGGTCGACGACCTGTCGCGCACCCGTGCCGAGGCACAAGACGTGGAACCGTCAAGCGGCACCCTCATCATCAAGACCGTAGACATCTTCAACCGCGACTCGAACGAATCTAATACGCGTATCCATATCCATTAATGTGTGGATACATCGTCAAACACAATTGCTGAAGACAATACTACTGAAATACAGCGGGAACGACCGGTTTTACTCCATCTCGGCCCTTTCGATGAGCTTCATGTCGCGCGAACGTTCATTTTAGCGAAGCTCCAGTCGATCTTAAAGGGGGACAATTACGTCCTTGTCTACTTCTCGCCTTATTCCCTACCATCTCCTGAAATGCTACCAGCTACGCGGCGATGGTTTCGCCGCAACCGCACTCCGATCGCCATTGGCGTCGGTATCGTGGGTGCTGGGTACCTGGCAACGCAATATATCGTGAGGAAGCTGAATGATGCACGCGAGCGGATGAGCAGCGATCGTATTGCGAAGGAGAAGTGAGCCATCCACGGGGCTAATTGAGTAACCCAGCTCCCGAAAAGCTAATCTCTATGCAGCTTGCGCCGACGATTCGAACAAAACCAAGAGGACTGCACATTCACAGTCCTAGCTCTGCTTCCCTCGGCTACTACGAACATCCTCGAAGTGATGAATACTGAGAACATAACATTAGAGATCCAGCGGATGAAGAGTGCCTCAAGGACCGCGCGTGGTGGCGATTCATCGGCTGCACCGCCAAGTATTGCAGATACCACTGTGACAGAAGAGGAGGGTAAGAGCACAGCAAGTCTACAAAGTGAAAGTGGCGTTCACGCGAGCCAAATGACCTTACCCCCTAGCTCAAACGTGGGAGATGGGTCGCAAGAAAATGCCCAAACGCTGCCACAAGCTTCCCGGAAGACGAAGAGGCAACTATGGGATGATTTAACGATAAGCTGTGAGCATACCTAGGCTCGGAGAACGAGGGGCCCCCTGAAGTCGAACACTCTCGCGGCTGACCTGGATTTTAGCAATAACTCGAGCTTTTACACTTATATACACGTTAGCGCTTCTGACGATGCTAACCAGAATCCAGCTGAACCTCCTAGGTCGGAGGAGCTACCTATCCAGTGTGATTTCTCTGGCAACCGGTGCGGCACAAACTACAATAAGCCTCGAGAACAACGACGACGATAATCCTGAGCATGCGTACGGCAGTGATTTCGAAACCAACCGAAAATACCTGACTTTCAGCTGGTGGTTGTTGAACCGGGGGTGGACCGACGTGATGGAGAAGGTCGAGGCAGCCGTACGCGAGGTGTTTGGGCACCTAAGTCCACGTGACGTCTTGAGCTTTGATACTTTCTCTCAGTTGACGTTCGAAGTTCGCAAGAAGGTCGAGGGCAGGTTGGAATCTGACAGGCCAGGTGCCCAGTGGTTGCCCTTCCTCCTCCCGCCAACACCGTTAGAAGACTTCGTCTTGAAGGAATCAGGTGTCTTAGGCGATAGCGCCATGGCCTCTACACACCAATCCGGCAGCTCGTCTTTAGCTTCGCCGAAATCAACTATAACGCCGGCACTCCGCCGTCTGCTTGACGAGACGTCGGACCTCATCGAATCGCCAGCGTTTTGTCACGTATCGACCTTACTTCTAGACGCTGGCTTCTCCGTCCTGTTAAATAAGAAGTTGTTGGCTGGCGCTTTCACCCCCGACACCCTTGCTGCAGGTTCTATTGCCGAGTTTCCGGAACAAGCCGCCATCGACCCGACCACACGCGCGGTTCTCCTTCCAAAGATCCTATCTGTACTAACGCGACAAGCTCACTCTATCGGCAACGGCATGCCGAATGAGTATCTGCAGGAAATGGAGCAGGCCCGGGATCTCGAAGCCTTTGCCGCCGTTGTGTACTCAAGTAACTGGGAAAACGAGATCCATCAAGACGAGGAGTTAGTTGCGGCCGCGGACAGCCTTCACGATGCTGTCGCCGCTACTAGTCAGCACGCAGATAAAGTCTCATCGTTTCAGCATGGGCGAAGCACAGGGGTAAAAGCATCTCAAGCGACAACAGGGGAAGAAAGCATTGTCGTAGTGGATCCCTCACAAGGCTCATTTGAGACTGCTTGGGAGAAGGCTATGGGGTCTTCACAGTCGGCATCATAGTTATCTACCTACTATCGCAAGTCGTGACCTACAACTGGCCAGTTGTGCCCTCTCTTTGGAAATTAGGGCATCGCTTTTTCTTAACGGGCGCGATGACTGGCTGAAGAACAACTTGGACCGGCAAAATGCTTGGGCCGATAAAGAGCTCGTCGCTACTCCTTCGGCGCTGGCCACGAGCTGGCGCATTTCCCAAGCGAACCCAATCCTGGTATAGGCGATAATCAGAAGATTTGATGCCAAAAACAACAGCAATGCGGACGGACCAAAAAAAGGAGGACAAAAAAAAAAAACACACTGTACAATGGATTTTCGGGCGAATACTTTTCCATCAAAGCGAAGCAGGGGCAAGGATGAGTGAACTAGACCAACCCAGAAACTGGATAATACGAGTGATGACACGCATTGGCTTTTGCGTGGATGTATACCTAGATGTTTTGGGAGCTGCTGGCAACATGTAATGTGCATCTACAATTGAATAACTACACGGGTTATAAGAGACACGAGACGCCATTTGAACATATGTACGGATAGATATTCTAATAGATCTCTATCGGCTAACAAACAGTCGTTTTCTCCCCAAATAGGAGTAATGTAGGCGAAGCTATGTCCGCTCACTTCATCCTGTCAAAGTGCTCTTCTTTTATGGCCAACGTCGATGTCTTGGGAGACCCCGGTCGAGCTCCTATTATGTCCACAAAAGGGACGCATCATGTTTGTAGTGTATATCGTCATATCATATAGCAGAGCTGGACCGTGACCATAAGGGCGATAATCGTCCCTCATCCGATGCGAATGGTGTGTTTTAGAACACCGAGATAGCCCGCCCCAAGTCGGCGTTCTAGACAGCGAGGTATGCGCAGATGCGTCATAATTGCCGTTGTCGGGATTCCTCGAGAGGGAATTTCGTGACGGAGGTTTATAGCGCCTGAATCCTTTATAATTCACTCTATTTAGCGGAATGCGCTCCTCTTCGGCCACGGCGAATTAACGGAGGGGGATGTCACCGGCGTACGGGTTGATTGATTTAATGACGCCCGTTTCTCCCGTTTTGTAGGATTCGGCGAGCGTTCTTGTCTTGATTCGGTCGCGCGTGTCACATCATCCCGCGGATGAATTTGTCAAGGCCCAGTTCGAACATCTCGTTCCGCACGCCCTCGCCGCCCTTGTGTTCTACGGGTGATAGGGGATTCTTGACCACTGTATATAGATAAGCGTGTTGTTAGTAATCTTGCGTACGTACGTGCCGAGCAGGCAAGCTGAGATATGACCGAATAGTCGAAATGGAAATTGGAGAGGAATAGGGCAGGATATGGAAGGATTGGCTGCGCGCTCGACTTACCATACTCGACCCAGAGATTGATGTAGATCTGGTGCAGGACATTGCGCATGCTGAAGGCGTTGGGCTCGGTCAGCAGGGCGAAGCGCAGGTTCGTGGGCGTCTCGTAGTAGTGCAGCTTGTACTGGGCGGTGCGGAATGAGATGAAGGCGTCGTCGTCGCCGCCTAGCTTGCGCACCATGTTCCGCAGACTGAAGACGGTGCCGAAGATGAGCTTCGCGTCGTCGGCGCTTTTGTTCCGCCGCGGCTTTGACGGGGACTGTTGTTGTTGCTGTTGTTTCTGTTGATCAGCGGCCAGCGATGTTGCGTGCTGCTGCTGCTGTGGGGGTTGACCCGGCGGGGGGGCATTGAGCGCTGGGGGAGCCGGCGTGGCGGGTTGGAGCCATTGTTTAGAGTAGATGCACTCGGCTGCGGCGAGCGGAAGAGTCAGTTAGCGAATGAGAGGCCCCGGGAGGATCACCATGGCCACAGGCGCATTGTTGATCTCGGGCTGACGAGGCTCAACTCGACCAGACCCTAGATGGTGAGAGTTGACTTACTGTGACGGTCGAATATGTACAGGGAATATATCTGGACGGGCATGGCGCCGGCGCTGGCTTCTCTATCTTAGGCTTGACGCTGAGAGCTCACATGCCCGTGACCAGTTTAGGGACAGGATCGAATGCGATGAAGGATTGTGTTGGGATCTGGTTGGTGGCCGAAGGTTTATGCCCAGTCGTCGCGCACTTCCGAAGCGGCAGCCCCAGCCTGAGGTGATCTGCGGTCTTGACAGTACTTAAACAGTGAAGATTACAGTGTGGATACTATCAGTGCATAAATGTGCACGTTATGCAAATCTGTAAGGATACCCCAGCCAATCAGAAGAACCCTACGCTAGCTAGACTAGTACTATTTAGTACTAGTAAGTTCCAAGGTTATCTCAGCAGGGTCCGCGCATCCATGTAACGTGCGCAATACGCACTGTATTTATGATATAGGTTGCAAAGCTAGCCAATTCTCCAATGCCTGGACCAGAAGCCAGACTAGAGGTCCCAGTCCTATGCGGAATAGTCAAAGTACAGTACGGACCACATATCACACACTATGTCGCAGCCTATAGGCCCCTATTGCATAGTGTCTGTCTAGTGTGGCTCATAGTAGCAAGTAGGGCTGAAGCTCTGCCTATAATTAGGTCCTAAGGGACTTATTGAGTCCCCGTTATCGTCCTATAACCCTCTGAACGCCACCAGGATCTCTTGCCTTGCCAACGTCCTACTCCTCCCCTTCCCTATCCGTCTCCGTCTCCGTCGTCGTCTCCTGACAGAGCGGCGGAGAGACTCGGCCAGATCATCAAACACGAGCTCACTTCCCGGTATCAAGGTTTTATGACTTGCTTGTTCTTGAGGCCTTATAGCTGCTTTGCCTTAGATACGGTACTCGGGAGTTTCGTGTGCTTTGCCACGTCTTCGCAGGCTCCGCCAACGGATCGACACACATACAAACCCATGATCCAACAACCAACAGCTGCCTCGCCGGCAGTGCTGGGCGATGCAGTCGAAATACCCACTGTGAGCGTCCCTCGCAGCTCGCCTGCCTTGGCGCCGCAGCCCTATATCAGCATCGAGCAGACCGTCAATGACACAAGCCAACTCGCCCCCGCTCATGATCTGTAAGTCGGGGTTTCGCTTTCATTTCGGTGGGGATTCATACAACACCACTTGTCTCAAGGAGGTGCTGCCTTACCCTCAATATAATGCTGGGTGACCTAAGACACGCGTACGTCAGACCGCTGCCCCCCATTCCGCTAAGTCCTATTCGGCATCACAAGAGGGCTCCGTCTCAACATCGCGAAGTCAAGGTAAGGAATCGCTCTATTGAGTTTGCTTGCCGGTCATGTCATGCCATGCCATGAACTGGACTAATTTGATGCTAGGAGACGCTTGATGCAAAATACACGAATGACGAGATTGACGGGAGATCGCAGTCTACGGTCAACCAATATGTCATTGGAGAAGAGATTGGCCGGGGCTCTTGCGGTGCTGTTCACCTGGCCACCGATCAGTTCGGCAACGAATACGTAAGCATCGGCCCTATACAATAGGTAGCAGATCCCAATGCTGCAGGGCGAGTGCTCATTTTCATTCTTGTCACAGGCCATTAAGGAATTTTCCAAATCTCGCCTGCGAAAGCGAGCGCAGTCTCATATCCTGAGGCGCCCTGGACCTGGGGGGCCGCGCCGGCTAGCACCCGGTCAGAGCTTGAACAACTTTAATAGGAAACGATTTAGTCGCCAGGAAGATGCCGAAGCGAAGGACGCCCTATACTTGATCCGTGCCGAGATCGCCATTATGAAGAAATTAGATCATCCGAACCTTGTAGCCTTGATTGAGGTTCTCGACGACCCCGAAGATGATTCGCTTTACATGGTCTTGGAAATGTGTAAGAGGGGCGTTGTCATGAATATTGACCTTAACCAACCAGCCATACCATATAACAATGAGCTTTGCCGCACTTGGTTTCGCGACCTGGTTCTCGGCATTGAATATCGTGAGTCTGAGGCCGCCACATAACTATATCAGGGTAGCATCCTTTTAACACAATGCAGTACATGCTCAGGGCATTATCCATCGTGACATAAAGCCCGATAACCTCCTCTTAACGGAAGACGATGTGCTTAAGATTGTCGATTTTGGGGTCTCCGAGATGTTTGAGAAGTCAAATGAGATGGTGACGAACAAAGTCGCCGGTTCCCCGGCTTTCATACCACCGGAGCTCTGCCAAGCCAATCACGGTGAGGTTTCCGGTAAAGCTGCGGATGTCTGGTCCATGGGCGTGACACTCTACTGCTTAAAGTACGGGAAATTGCCATTTGACGGTAATCACGTCTTAGACATGTATAAGGCGATCCGAGAGAATCCGTTCTATCTCCCCGACGGGGAGGAGCCGACCTTTGTAGACCTCATCACACGCATCCTAGACAAGGATAACAGGACGAGGATTACATTACCCGAGATTCGCGTAAGCTTGTCTTCACAGCACGATTATATAGGTCATGCTTACCGGTACTAGAACCACCCATGGGTAACGAGGAATGGAATTGATCCCCTCCTTTCCGAAGAGGAAAACTGCTCTAATCTGGTGGAAACACCCAATGAGCTTGAGATGAATCATGCTATTACACGGAAAATGGATCATCTAATATGTGTCGTAAGAAGCCCTATCACAGATGACCGTTATTGGCGCTGCTAACTTTCTTCAAGTTGAAAGCGATACGGCGTTTTAAGAGCCTCATTACTCCGCAAAGTCGGGTAGCAACACCACCAACCCCATCAGCGAAGCAATGGAATCCAGAACAGCTGGGTAATTCCTCATCTTTAGAACAAAACCTCGCGAAAGCCGGCCCAACTCGACAGAAGTCCGTTGCTGAAGAAGCTGCCGAACTCATTGAACAACGTAAAGCTTACCTACGACTAGGTCTACCTTTAAGAGCTACTGGCTCCCAAACAGAGGCCCAAGTTACTCAAAGAGTCGACTCGTTTGATAACGCCACTCCTTTCCTCGGAATCGGCCTGGGTGGCCATGATGAATTTTCAGCCTCAGAACCTGCAGCTAATTTGGTCTCGGACTCCCCTACTGGGATTGAATTCGACGTCTACGATCGAGCTTTTGAAACCGAAATTAAGCGAATTCGCTCAGATAGGAAGACCAATCGGGCCAAGACGTACATGACAAAATTGATCAGCGAAAGAGAGAGAGATAAGTACACTGGGGACGATTGCATGATTGTCGAGGCTGGTAAATCCATGGCGGCGAATTCCTACGCCCACGGCGCATCAGGTATGTCAAGGATGCTCTCTTTCGCGCACGAACCTAGGGGAAGTAGCCGCTAGGCAATGGAATGGAGCAGTCGGACCGATACCCAACCAAATGAGAGCCAAGAGGGTGGCCAAATGGCTGTGAAAGCGACATAGAATACAGGCTTCGGGAGAGACCTGCGGGAGATAGTCATAATAACCCGAAGGGCGGACTGATTGATGCGAGGCCGAATTGAGGACAGTGCGCGTAAGTTTCAAAAACACCGAGCATCTCAATCAT
This sequence comes from Xylaria intraflava, assembly GCA_022385655.1. Classification (NCBI taxonomy): domain Eukaryota; kingdom Fungi; phylum Ascomycota; class Sordariomycetes; order Xylariales; family Xylariaceae; genus Xylaria; species Xylaria intraflava. The sequence goes on along the minus strand of MU279795.1, from coordinate 113,921 downwards.
ATGATTCTAAGACTATGATCCGGGGGAGTTGTTTTATCGGTATACCAAAAATCATGACACCATCAAGGATCTCCTGACGTGCGTTAGCAAGCGGGCATTGGGTTATACGTGAAGACTAAAGAGAATAAATATACAATAGGGTCATGATATACCCAAAAGAAAAGTTGATATCTAGCACAGATTTCTATAGAGGTAGCTGGTTTCCCTGAACCAGCGGAAATGGCTAACATAAAATAAGAGGCAAGCGACGGATTCGCTTTGGGACCGATCAGCTGCATATGATGACACGGGGCTTCGCTTGAAGTGAAGCCGTACGCAACGGGCCGGGCCCGGCCGATGAGTGCCTGTATGCATACCTTAAACCCTGCCTCTTCTTCATTTCGATAGACGCCAGTATTGGCGACGAGGAGACATACACATAGCACTACTATGATATAAGCTTTGCGAGCGGAACCATCTCGTAGTCTTCATCGTGGGTTGTCATCTTCGCTTTCGTTGAATATGTGAAGCCCTTTACCACCATCCTATTATATACCTTATATTATATTATACATAATGTACGGCAGGCCGGATCGGGATGATAAGTGCCTTATTTGTCACGTCATAAGCAGATAGAACTTCAATCTACGCAGGCCTATAATATAATTATGCCCATATAAGCTGGATAGGTTTAGCCGGTTGGCTAATCGTTAGCAAGCGTTCAACACCGAGAACGTCAATCAAGGCCTTCCCTTCTCTTCCCGACGGGTATACGACGTGTGCAGCCACCAAGAAAACCCCATCTATCTCTCCATACAAGATAAATTCATCGCGCCGGATTCCAAAGTACGCGTGACAGCCAAGCCGTCCTTTTGCCGGCACCACAGCCTGGGCTCGTGTCCCGCGTTTGTGCGTTCAAGGATTGGCTTCCCCCTTCACTTATATGGCCGCACTGGTAAGGATCCGCATCAGGAAAATAAATGCTGAGGTCGCAGCTCTAGGGACGGGATTACCCGCAGTCGGCCTTGCCAAGCGCGCTGTATACGGCCTTTCTCTGCTTAGTGTGGTATGGGCCCCGGACAGCAGATAGCTGATGTCTTGTCTTGTCTTGTCTTGTCTCCCGATGTGTGCGTGGTGGGTGATCCTGCCCGTGAGATGAATGAACCTCAAGAGCACAGCTGAAATGGATTGGTGAGAATACCACCTACTCCGAGGACTTGGAGGACCACGTGCCTATACCTACGGCTACCTACCATACGTGATGTTGCTTGGCGCTGGGTATAGGGCATGGGGGATTCGCAGGGCCCGCGTATTTGATTTGTCAGGTAAGGTGGTGGTGAGAGCCAGTGCAGGTATTACCGCGGATGACATTCAGGGAGCTCGGCCGGTTGTTGCGCATGGTCAGCGTTAAGGTCGAGTGTATTTTGCCGCGTTGCATCGACCACGCCTTCTGTGGCTACAGTGCGGCTGAGCTCCGATTCCCGCCCGGACTTCGATTGGCTCCAGCATCGGCGCCGGCCGGGGCCAGATTAAGAAAAAAAAAAAAAAAAAATAAAAGGCCCGGCAGCTCCTGCCTGAACTCTGAGACTCTGCCTATCATGCCTGGATTTTCTGTCCCGAGGCCAAGCAATAAATCAATATCTTGCTGGCCAAGACTAATAATAGCCGGATAACTGCTTATTCGTTATCTCGGGCTGAGGACGGACGTACAGGATGACGATGTCTCACATGATGGATACTATCTAGGAACCAATTAAGCGTGATGGCTAGGTTAGGAACACGTGGCAACAAGTGCCGACACCTGACAATCCTATCACGTCATGGTGCGTGACAGGATGTATGTGTACCTATGTACCGCGGGCAGCTTTCGAGGGGCGGAAAGGACAGATTGTAGAGGACTTTTGGACCGGAGACGTGCTTGATGGCGGCGAGGCGGCGGACTTGGCGGGTGTTTGGGGGGGGAGATTGTGTGTGTAATAAGTGCAGGTACACCACATAGGTAGCGCGCGAGGGTTTGAGGGCCGGGATCGGAGTTCAGTGCAAGCACAGTAGAGGCCCAGCTTTTTCAAGAACGGAACCCGAGCGGGATGGGGGGAATTGTCTCAGTCAGAGAGGCGCGGCCTCGAGAAAAAGTCGGTAATTGCACAAAGTCGAGACGGAGGCTAAAGATGCCAGGAAATCGTTATATTGACGTACGTTTTTTACGGCTTATGCAACTGCAGGAGAGCCTGCTTTCAACTTCTTACTACATCATGTAGGTACAAATGCACATCTTATGCATAACTAAATACATCCACGGCCTTGTTCGTATCTGCGACATGGTCGATCTCCAGTACGTACGGATTCCCTCCCCGGCTGCCATTGGAGTAGATACGACTGGATGTCGCTAATTTTTGTACTTTTGTGTGCTTTTTTTTTCTCTTTGGATTTTGTTTTTTGGGCCAATGGGAGAGCCATGGAAATCCCCATAAAGTCGTGCATCCATATCAATTGCCTTTATGTAGGGTACCTTTCTCGTGCCCGGCGGTGTCGAAGCAGTCGGGACGGGAACAAGAGAGGGTGACTCCATAACTGCATATGGCATACCTTCATACTTTGTGGGCGGGTGTTTGTGTAGCTAACGGGATCAACGATTTCTCGGCCGGTGCAATATTTACTCTTCAGATCGCTCCCCGTAGCGCAGACCTAACCATCTAGTCTAGTGTCCCTACACTATCTACCTCAGGGCCTCGGATGTAATTGAATCCCTGCTCCGTTTCTGTCTTTGCCTCGTCCATGCCGCGGGCAGTAGGTAATTCTGTGCCTAGGCTATCTAGGTGCCTAGGTTTCCCACGTCCATTTGTCCATCTCTTGCTGTATTCGTCCATCCCGCGTAATAAGTCGAACAAGCCAAGAGGCACCGCATCCTTTGCTGGAATAAACCGGTTGGATTGGCTGGCTGCGTGAGGGCGTGTAAGTATGTCAAGGTGCTCTTATTAGACTCGGAGTCTTAGGAGTGAGCTGCATTCCAGCAAGACCGCTGATAAGAAACAGCCAGACGATTGCATGCCAATGACCCGTGGTCGATCAATAACGTAAAACAGAAACGGAGGCCTGTGTTGTCATAGCTGCATAGTATGTTGTGACTACGTCCGCATGTAGCGAGCTGTGACGACGTGAGGATATCACTGCGACTCATGTCTGCAACGGGGCACGGGTAACAATAAGAATCCCCCCTTTTTTCAAAAGGACGTGTTACTGTTACCCGCCTACCTAGGTATGTAGGTATTCTTCTTCTGTCTATCTACTGGTTACAGCTTACCGCGATGAGAGACTTAGGGCTTAAAGCTCCGCCTAATTATAACTGCTAGTCCACACCAGTATCTCTCCGAGATGTAGCGTGCGCTAACCGGATCGTCTTTATGGAATCTACGCGACCTACGCCGTATCCAATTCCGGCGAGGGGTCAAAGAGGCCGCGCCGGTGCATCACATTGACGTGCTTGTGCGCGCGCGATTCGTTACCGGCGTGGCAGCACGACGAGTCAAGTCGGCGAAGCTCATGATTTAGCGTCGATACAGCCTAGCCTGCTGGTAAGTCCAGTCCGGCTTCAGGTAGTGTACGCGCCACCACAGCTTTTTTGCGCAAAATAACAATCGTCCTTTGCCGAAAAAACGAAAAAAACGAAAAAAACGAAACCCCCAACACCAACAGTAAGTAATAACGTGTTCATAATAAGTGCGGCCCCACGGAGACGCGAGGATGGTCTGTGTTTGAGCTGCCCTTTGTGTGCTCCTTTGGTGTGATCTCCCCCCTTCGCTTGGATTCTTACTGTATGTACAAGCACGCTACCTACCTATGTAGGCTGAGTACCAGCTCCCCGTGCTTCGCTGGGATAGATCCTCCAACCCACGGCACTAGATTAGGCCGACTCCATGGCAGGTCACTCATCACATTGGGGGGTTGGTTATCGGTTTGCCTTAAACGTAGGATTATCCCTCAACTAAGACAAACTAGTCCCGACAAGAAAATACCCCCCAGGAGATGGGAAAGGGTTGGACAGACGGGCCAGATGTCAGAGACGGGAAAGTGAGGGGGCTGGAGAGGTCTACCGCGGAGTAATACGCATTCCGGTCAAGAGGGAAGAGGGAAAAAGGGAAAAGGGGACAAGGGAAAAGGGAGAGCGACAAGTGGCCGACCCCACGTTTTCCCCCAGATTTTCGGGATTCAGATACCCCGTATGGCTACGGTCTCTGCAGCGGTTCGATGGACACGTCGAGCGTCGCTTCTCTCGACCGGGCCACAGCGATCCAAGCCGACCCGACCCGATTTGATAGATATAGCGGGTTCCCAAACGTGCCAACCCCCCGCCGGAACCGTACGCCACCCTGGCCAGTACGTAACGCTTTCCCACTAGGATATAGTGTTAGATGAGGAGGACTAGGCTGTACATGGCATGAACATGTGCTTCGAAACGGGCCCCGGGTCAGCCAATGGAGACGTGCCACGGCCGGCATGAACTCTCTCTCTCTCTCTCTCTCACCCGCTCACTCACTCCCGCCTGTCGAAGGTGTCTCTCGAGGGGAGCGTGCTGCGTGCTGCGTGGGCGACGGATTCAGCAAAGGCGGGCTCCATCCCGCAGCGCTGCGAATGGCCCACGCAACAGGCCGAACCTGTGATCAAGGGGGGGCATTCCGGATTCGTTCGCCCGCGGTCCACGGGCCATACCCGCTCGCTCGCCCAGCCGCGGCGTCATCGTCGCCGCTCGTCCTCCCCATCGATCTCTGTAAAGTCAGTACACATGCAATGCACGTCCTGCATGGACCGAAAGAGGCGCACGGTGAATATCAAGTGACCAAACCGTCACAGGGGCGGCTGCAAGCGTGTCGTACCGGTTATGGATGTACTTCTCTGGCTGATTGACCGGGCGTTGCCAGGTATCTAGGCGCAAACGGGAAGAAACGCGGACGGCGTTTTCTCGTCCTGATGCGAGCTTCTCCGGGGGTGGTACACCTTGTGAGGGTGTGTCTGGCGGATATTGTTTACGTGACGTCACCGCCTCTTCTTTTCTCATAGGGATGTATTTTACAGTATCTACGGGTATACTAAGTACTATCTAAATACTTGGTACCGGTGGTAGCGTCACGGTCTGTCTAGAATTACTTATGCTGTTTATTAATGGGCGGCAGATCTTGTTCTGAACTCGACATAAGTTTGTATAGTAGGATTGGCTATAGGCAGGTATTATTATAGAAATGCACTCGTCGCCTCGATGCTTCGGTATGGATTAGATTAGTCTAGGTTAGCATGTAGATACTATGTCACTGGAGCGGATGTCCTGGCACATATGGCACTTTGGGCAATTTGCCAGCAATTTACACGACGATGTTCGACGCGCGGACGGGTAGAAATCGAATGCAACGTCGAAGCGAAGCGGCCTGTCTGTGATATATCACGCTGGCCATGGCATGCAGCAAGTATCCCAAGCTGCTGGGTCTCCTTGCGCAGACACTAGTCTCGATGTGAACCTAGGGATGCGCTGTCGACTGATATGCCGTAAGGATGCCCTTTTTGTATGGCTACCCTACTCGTGTGGGTAAGGCGCCGCAGGCTCTGGTGGAGTCCTGACTGAGGCCTCCGTCCTGTAAGGGCAAATGGCGTTGATGTGAGGATGGGAATTGGGTGCTTGGCACAGGTCACGGCCCGGAACTGCAGAGAGAAAGTCTGGCATTGCCTGCTCGGGACAGCGACAGTATACAACAGTATTGTGCTGATCCCATCACCAATTCGATAGCCACCCTGCGCTGCGAGCCATGTGCCCTTTGTGTAGGTAGCTGGTAGATACTGCGCATTACCTATACTGAGTACCAGGTAGATAGTCTACCTAGATAATCTAGATGGAGGAAGCATGGTCACAGAGGGGAGATGAATAAGAAAAGCAGAAGACGAAGGGATCTCCGTGTCGCTGTTTTTATCGCTACCGCACAATGGTCGGAACAGGAAAGGTTGCAATCAGCACCAGTACACATTCGGACGACGGGCTGCAGAAAGAGGACGGAATAGTCATTCCTGACGAAGAAAAGGACGAAGGTCTGGACAGATGCGTGCCCAGCGACCAGCGACCGTATATTTTATACGTGATTTATAATGATGCCGCCTTTGGCGTCTCGGAGCGCAGGTCGCCCGGAGCGGTGAGCGAAGGGGATCGCAGGCTGTACAGCTTGTTAGGCGCAGAAGTCATCCCAAGGCGTAAGACGTCCGGATCATGTACATGCTTCCCAGGGGCCCGGTAAACAAGGCTACAAGCTGTCGGTCCCATTCCGTGGATGCATGGCCAATACCGCTAGCAGCAAGGGTTGCCGACTTTCGTGTGCATATTAACCTATCGACTGCCACATAACCGCCAGGCAGCGGGTGGAGTCGATGGGAGAGAAATGCCTCATACATATGCAAGGCAGGGCAGTGTACATACATCTCGACCGTAGCCCATACCGCTTGGGAGGCAGACGGCCAGACGGGCGGACAAGCAGACACACGCACATATAACAGGTAGGCCATCACGATCATACCAGCGCATGTAACGTGTGTCCGATCTTGTGGGGTAGATCGAGCCTCGCAACAGAGATGAAGTCGAGCGTAGATGTAAACTTGTAAAGGGAGAAAGAGAAAAGGGAATAAAGACGAAAATGAGGAAAATAACTCATCGCCGCTACTGTGTAAGTGTACTCAGTACCATTGACGGCTGTGGTCCGTTGTGCTCCTAGGGCTTATCACAAGGTAGCCCGCGCAGTACGGCCGTACTTAGTATATAAAAGGAACGGGCAAAGTGTAAGGAAGTAAAGACGTACCGTCAAGACAACAGTCGAGTGGTAGCATTATGCACTTACTTGCGTATAGCAGCGGGTTTGTAATGTGGGAAGACTGCAACTAGACCGCCGGCTTCAATGCGCCGGCATGTAAATGGAATGTAGATATAGTAGGGTAGGTAGGAGATGGAAAAACTACTACGTACACCTCCTCAGTACTTCGTACGCAGCATCATCATTACTCAGTATTAATAACTCCCTCCCGTTGCTGGTGGCGAGGGCTTATCCCGCCAGCCCGTTCAGGGACAGTCCTGGACAGTCTTCCGTATCCAGCCATCCTGCCCAATGTCTTCTCAATTCGACTTGATTAGTTATCAGCGAGCCACATTGTGATTATGCCGTACGCCCCAAGATCAAGTCCTTGTCGTTGTACGGGGAGGTCGCTCAGGCGTTGCTTACCAGCATCCTGATTGTTGCCGAATGGAGCAGTTCTAGCCTGACATTCCTCCCCCACTCCAGCGGAATGCAGGAGGGTGCATGTCGTCGTGCTCACGAGGTTTTAGAGCAGATATCTCATGTACGAAGTACGGGAGGTATTTAGCCTAGCCCGACGTGTTGTTATTATGGGACGAGTTCTCAGGCCTGCACTGCCTGTCTGCTGTACACTAATCATTACTATTTGAGCGAATGTGAGTCTCTTGGTCAGCGCTGATGCTGTGGACTTATACCGTCAGTTACACTACCGCGCATGGCTTGTGTGGTGAAGGTACATCGCGGAAGACGCACACACACGCCTATAATAATGCTCTACATGATGCACACACACACACAACATACAACGCGCACACCACACCACACCTATACCATATACCGTATACCATATACACACCGTACATGCAGTCTACCACGATACTGTCATATATATTTACATACCGACATTGACAGTATCGAGATTCGCGTACCTGGATCGCCATGAATGAACCCTTGTCAGTTGGGTAGCCTGGACAAGGCTGGCTGGCTGTCTCTGTAAGTGCGAAGTTTCCATACCGGCAGTAGGAGCAGGCATGTTAAAAAAAGCTCAGTCCGTATATATGTATTTCTGTACCGGTATTTTCTATACTATCTGAGGATCCACCCACGGAAACGCTCTTCGCTACGGGGGTTTCCATGGGTGGATCCCCTACCTGAGTGGCGTAAATACCGGTAACGTTGATCTTTTCGCTAGCTCCAAGGTGAGCGAAGCATGTCCGTATGGGTTGTACCTACGTACCCGCCATTGGTTACCGGGTACTTCGATGGCCGAAGACGTTGCGTTGCACTTAACGGACTCTGCGCTACTCAGTACACCTCTTATGTACATTCCCGAGCGTTATATCCAGAAGCTATGCACCTAACAAGACCTGCCTATTCTTTTGTTCGATCTGGCCCCCGGCCGTCCGCGGTCACCTGTTGCTTGTCCACGCTAGGAAGCATCCATGCTACAAATATCCTCGCCGCTCCTGTTCGCCTCTCATCATTTCATAATTCATTCACCTGTATTCCGTTCCCGTTGTGCTAGCTACCTCCTCGCTCACGGCCTGTTGCACGCCTCTTGTGGTTCCCCAGTAACGCCATCCTGTGGCCTTGCTCTCTTCCGTCCCCTGCCGTCCCCTGCCGTCCTCCCTCTACTTACGCATAACAAGTGCTCCCTCCAACGTCATCTCGTCGTGTTGTTGATCACGACCAAATACTTCACTCGCGTGGGCCGCCATACCTGGTACATAATACCTACCCGTCCGCCGCCTCGCTGGTTTGCTGGTTTGCTGGTTTAACCTTCTGCAGACCTCCTCTGTCGCATGCACGGCATTCCCCTGACGATGACCGTCTCCATCTCGACGCAAAGAAGTCTCACTAGCTGCCATCTGTTCCGCCTCTAACATTAGCTGGAACCCTTCTCGAGGTTCCTACTCCGCGACCGACAATCAGAATCTTACGCCTTAGTTAGATTGAGTATTTGTTGTCACCACACCTCGTTGCAACACGGCTACCGGCAAACCGCAAACCGCCTTTGCTGAGCACTTCGCCACCGAACCCAGGCTCGGGAGCAGCATAACGACTTGGCGAACTACTTGGCGAGCCATACAATTCTCACAATCCTCACTGCTACGTGCCCCGTAACACAAACCCTATTTTATGCGGTGTTGTTTCCGCGTGCCGCCTACTCGTGCTGCCTCTCCCCCTTTTCGTTCGTTCTCGGAAAGCCAACCGGGAGCTGGGTGCGGAAGAAGGGGTGTGAAGAAGAAGGAAGAAAGCAGCGGCGTGATTGCTAGTCAGCTAGGCACGGAACGGAATTCCCTGTGTCACAGGAGATAGCGTATCGATTGCCCAGCAAAACCCACAGGCGGGGCCGATTAGAGTTTACAGGGCCCGCAGCCGCCATCTGACGTCTCCACTGAGTCAACCATCGCTGGGAGAGAGCACTGACGAGCCCACTAAAGCCCGGGGCAAGCCTGGTAAGCCACTGCGCCATCGCGCCATCGCGCCATCGCGCCATTGAGCCACTGAGCCCTTGAGCCATTGAGCCAAGCCCTTAAGCCATTGAGCCATTGAGCCAGTGCGCTAGCACGCTGGAAGAGAGTGCGTCCCGTACGTGCCAGCGCTGTAGGCCTGCTAGATAGTGTGCCCTATAGTGCACCCGACAACCATTAACGCTCCCTGTCCGAGACCGCGTCCCGAGGCCAAGCCTTTCAAGTTTTTCGCCTTCCGCCTGCTTTCTCAGCAGCGCTCAGCAGCCATAACAGATGGATACGCCGTCAGAGGTACCTAACAAGACCTGTTACGTACCTTGAACGCCGGCCGCCATCCATACAAATTTGCCTAGCCACGCTGTCGTGCCTCTTAATTCTCTCCCCTCTCCTCTCCTCTCCTTTTCTTCTCTTTCCTTTTAGTTCCCAACTCTCCGTAATTGCGGATTCCTCATCCCATCGCGTGGTTGTTTGCAACTTACATCGAGTCGCCATCCCCGGGGCCTAGCCCGCCAGAGGCGACGACATTGGTCGCTGCAACGTCCCAGTCCGGATCTCGCCTGCACCGCTCCCGCCACTCACGGGCCTAAACAAATACACATCCCCGCTGTTTCCCGTGCCGCCAAGCCCAGCACGGTAGACGGCGCACCTGCATCCCCGATCCGGCCTATCAGGACTGGCGAATTGACTCGCACCTTGACGGAAATGTCGAACACTTCGGAGAGAACCGTTTCGCCCAATGCCTCGAGGCAGTCTTCCATTAAATCTGTCGATCCGCCATCGAGACCGTCGAGTGTAAAGGCGCAGGCGCAGGCACAGGCGCAGGCCCAAAATGGCAAAATTAATTCTGTCAACGGCGTCGCGACGCCGGACAGTCAACTAAAGCAAGCCGAGAAACCATCTATAAAAAACAGGTTGACCAGGATGTTCTCCAACAAAGAAGACGTACATAAGCTGGCTGCGGTCGCCGATGCCACAAAACGGGTCGCGCACAGCCCTGCGCCTTCTGCTCCCGGCACTAGCACACCGGCAAAGTCGGCCGTCCCGTCTCGCTCTCCGAGTGCTGACAAACCACCGGCGCCGAAGCCGGCGCAACATGCCCGATATGTCGCCAATCCCAACGCCCCCGGCGGCCACGAGCATCATCTGAAAGCCAGCAAGCGGCAAGAGAATTTATCTAGCATGTGGAAGATGCTGCTTGGCAGGAGACAAGAGACGCCCGAAGCTGATTTGTCGCTCGTATCTAGTTGGGTGGATACTTTGCGGGAGGAGAAAGAATCGCTGGCCAGTGACAAGAAAGGAGGCACCAACCATAACGCTACGCTCGCCGAGAAGTATGGCAAATGCCAAGAAATAGTCGGTCGGGGTGCGTTCGGTATCGTGCGGATATCGCACAAGAAGGTGGAGAATGGCGAGAAGCTCTTCGCTGTCAAGGAATTCTGTCGGCGGCCAGATGAGAGCGAGAAGAAATACAGCAAGCGGCTGACGGCTGAATTTTGCATTTCGTCCTCTCTACGGCATCCTAATGTGATTCACACACTAGATCTTCTCAAAGACCAGAAAGGAGACTATTGTGAGGTAATGGAGTACTGCGCCGGCGGTGATCTTTATACCCTAGTACTCAGTGCCGGCAAATTAGAGGTTCTGGAGGCCGACTGCTACTTCAAGCAGATGATGCGCGGCGTCGAGTATATGCATGAAATGGGAGTAGCGCATCGCGATCTGAAACCCGAAAACCTACTGCTCACTTCTCACGGCGCCTTGAAGATCACGGACTTCGGCAACGGCGAATGCTTCAGAATGGCGTGGGAGAACAGTGCCCATATGGTTTCTGGCCTTTGCGGCTCGGCACCGTACATTGCCCCTGAGGAGTATGTCGACAAAGAATTTGATGCTCGTGCGGTGGACGTATGGGCATGTGGTGTGATCTACATGGCTATGCGCACAGGCAGGCATTTATGGCGCCTCGCCAAGAAGGACGAAGACGAATTTTACCAACGGTATCTCGAAGGTCGTCGCGACGAGGAAGGGTACGGTCCAATCGAATCTTTACATCGGGTAAGTTTTTGTAGAAAGAGAAATACTCACCTCATTCGTGCTCCGATTTCCAATCACGCTACATACTAATACGAGTGATTCGTACAGGCCCGGTGTCGCAACGTCATATACTCAATACTGGATCCCAATCCCTCAAGGCGCATCACAGCCTCTCAAGTCCTCAAGTCTGAATGGGGACGGGAGATCAAATTGTGCAAGGCTGGTGAGGAGGGCCTATAAAGTTATGACAATGATACGCCCCCTCACGACTGTCACCTTCACTGGTCTTTCTGCTTGGGCGGAGCCGTTCTCGTGTAATCAGTTTCGCTTCTTTTAAACCTCTCTGTTCATGTGACCTCCCCGGCGCAAGGGGGGCGAGTAACGGCTGCCTGGCCCGCGAGAACCAATATTCCATGCGAATGACTAGAATATACTTTTACTGCGAGGAGTTCGGCGCCGTGGTGTTTTCTTCTTTCCTTCCGGCATCCTCTCCCTGCGTTAACCTTACTGTTTCAACGAAAACAATTCATGACAATATGACGCATCCGAGACCACGACTAGGACAAGGCACACGCATCAATGGAGGTTGGGATCAGGTGCATCATGCGCCACGCGCAGTGCGAGTGGACACAAATCGGACAGGTTCAATCATTGTATAACAGCATAAAGGGTAGATGGCTTCTTCTTCGTCTTCTTCTTTTCCCTTCCTCTTTCACTTTGCAAATATTAGACTCCATTAATTGGCAACTGGGGAGAGAGGCTGGTGGGCTAGCTTGGCTACCTGCCTATTCGCGATGATTTGTTGTGCGTCCGTCACGGGGAGGGCCTGGACAAGGCAACAATTACGGATTCAGATCATATGTTTTTTCTCTCCAAGAATTCAACCCGGAAGAAAAACCTCGTGGCTACTTAGACAGGAGGGGGGAACCGGGAGGGGTTTATCTGCTTTGATCAAGGGGGATGGTTCTGTCTGGTTAGACTCCTTTTCTCCCCTGGCAGATCCCCCGTCTTTGATTGAACCCCCTTTTAAAAAGTAATCTGGCCCAAGCATGCGGAATGAATTGCTCGGGGGGAGCATGTTTGCCATTGTTCCCATACCAACCATGTATATAAGGGGACATACATAATCCTACCTAACCTGATAGTCAGGGAATCACGCTTCGGTGTTATATTCCCCAGCCTTGCCTCGTTTCGTGTCTACTTACTGTATTTTTACTCATTGTCCGTTTGCAACGTTGACGCGGGGTTGCTGGCTGAGATATCTGTTGACAACTTGGGATATTCATGAGCTGGGGTTTCAGTCCGAGCGACCCTACCTACCTACCTAAACAATCAAGCAATCCGTCGCGGGATGTGCGAGTCTAGATACTCACACATCCGACGGGTCTATCTATCTAAGTGGTAAACTGACCCGGCCCGACCTATATAAAGAAGTAGCCCGCGTCGAGGTAGGCTGTGTAAGTGTGAACTCGAGAGTACTCCAACCAACCAAACCAAACCAACCAACCAACCAACCCAGAAAGACAAAAACAAAAACAGACAAAAAGGAAAGCAACGATCGGCTCTTGCTCCATGGCAATCCGATGCAACCATCCCACGCCCCAAACAGCGGTTCAATTTTTTGGGGGGGGGGAGGGGAGGGTTTCTGTTTCTAAACACAGCCTGCGAACCCCCCTCCTCCCCCCTCCCCCCCCTTTTTTTTCTTTTTTGGAAAATCCGAACCACGGCAGTTGGGATTTTTGTCTACGAAAAACAAGCACTTGGCGATTTTTAAGGGAATCTACGAAACCAAGTGATCGGAAAGTAAGCCTATTCCATTAGGGGGGAAAAAACCGATTTGGTATGTAAAAACATATGATGGGGTATTCGTATTATATGCGTGCAGGGAAACCCGCTTTGTGTCTTCTTTGCTGGGGCCCGCCTAGCCTAGATTATGGGACGCGGGCACGTCGTCTCACTACCTAAAAAAAAAAAATTCAGTCCAGCAGGTTCCCAAGGCTGTAGATTCCTTTGACTATTTTTCCTCCCAGGGAGAAATAGTACGATAGATCCCCATCCTCTAAGTACACGCGCCTCCTTGGCCAGCCCCTTTCCTGTCCCCATCGATAGCGCCTGGCCGCAGTTTCATCCCTAGATCCTGAGTGACCATACTGCTGCTCATCATCTCCACCTTCGTGATGATGGTTCCATTTCCATGGTATCCTCAAATAATTTTTTAAAAAAAGAGTAACTCCACACAAAGAGATCATTAGTCGCCGTCTTCCCTATAAGGGTAAAGGAGAACAAAAGAAAAGTGCCCTGCTGCCCTATATCTCTCCACCACACGGTAAGGCTGGCCTTCAAGATAGGCACCTCAGATTTCTTTTCGCATGCGATCCACCCGACTTGTTTGTCATTCCGTCGCTTTAGGATTGCCGAGATAGCGGATAATACAAGACAACACCACATACTTTTCATATCGCCTAGCCCCGATAGGGTACCTGGTGGCATTGGGTATGCAATAACCCTCTGTTCTGATACAGACTGCTTCGATTGAAACATCGGGGGTCCAGGTATATGTTCCCTGCCATACGATATAAGCCCAGTTGTGTGAAATCATCCTCTGGTTTAACGAAGGGCGTTGCAAATGTTGTTCGTGTCGTGCGTTCAGGTCATGACTCGTCGCGCAGGAAAAACAGGCTACTTCATCTAGAATCCATCAAACGATCACGAATGAAATAGGTCCCATGCTCTTTCACATAGACGAAGAAATTCCTCGCGCTTTTGTCGCTGTGATTCAGGGCTATCCCGCCCGGCACCAAAAGGTCCCCGCCGAGTGGCTGCAGGCCCGTGACCAAGAGGCGGGCTGCCACCCTCTTCGTATTCAGCCCGAGTACGTCGTTTATTTGGAATTTGGTTTCCGTCTTGAGCGGGTGGCCCGTTCCGGGGAGATGGAGGCGTTGGAGGCTGATGACCGGTGTAATGCACGATTCGCGGTAATAGCTCAGGCCGTCCACCGGCCAATTCGTGCTGTGCCTCCTCCGCAGATTTATATTCTCTTGGACGGCCAGAGGTGGGAGCCTGTACATGAGTCGGAGCCTGGGGATGATGAGCCTGGGGAGGGGGCTGATGAGCCGGAGGTGGGGGCGGATGGGCTGGAGAGGCTAGTGGCGGATGATTTGAGCCGGGATATATTGAAGGCCGACTTGGCTCGCCATGTTGGGGCAAGCCTTGGTTGGCAAACACGTCTGAGATGGGGGGCAAACGGTTGTTCGTCTGAGTCGCTGGAACATGGTGAATATGTGAGGTACTAGACAGATTCGAAGGTTGGTTTGCAACTTGTCGAGTCAATGGATGGGGATTATGGCGGCCGGTGAAAGTCTGACCGAGGGGTGCGGATTGAATGACCCTTTCATGAGCGAATTGCTCGTGCGATGGTGCAACAATGCTCAATCCTGGGGGTGCTTTGCCTCGTGCCGACATGCCCGGGGTTTTGGCGGCAAATTGGCTGACAGGATCCTTATCCTTGCTATAGTCCGGACCCGGACCTGGGCCTGGGCCATCTCCCTTGGCGGACTGCTGTTGAAGTCTGGCCTCAATAATCCGGCGTTGTTGTTCCTTGACATTCATACTCTGTTGTAAATGTTCTTTCATGACGGGATCTTGAGTGACAAAGCCAGGTGAAAGACAAGCTAGACCCACTTCCTGAATACCGAGACCATCCCTTCCGCCTAGCGCCGGCCGTGCTGTCGCTGCGCCGGATCCCGTGAACGTATTCTTGGAGAGATCTAACCGCACCGGACGATGCCGCGTAGCCGGGATTTCCGGAGATCCCGATCCCGGTTCTTTCTTTACAATAATTTTAGGCCCTGGGTTATTTGAGACATTTCGAAGCCTATATATACATATGATTAGCTCACAGCTATCCCTCCAAAATACGAGACATGGGGCCAAGACTAGGCAACAATGCGTGGATTAAGAGATGGGGGCGAGAGGAGAAGGGCAGACGCAGGAGGAACTCACGCGCTGGGTGGAGAAGACTTCTGCTGTTGAGTTGGGCTGTGACTCGATGAGCGCTGAGTTGGGGAAGTATTGGCAGCAATGTTTTGGAGGTGCACTTTGCGTGGGGCTGGAGGGGACGACGCGGCGCCGGCGGGTAAGGAGCCGTTTGGAGCCGCACCTGTTGCAGGTGCCAGTTCAGCATACCCTGATCGGTCGTAAGGAGCCGGGGAGGGGGCCATAGCAATTGCTGCGCTCATGGTGGAATGGTGGATAGCCTGGCCAGGTCACTTTTCTCTGTCTCTCGACCCTTCACTATCTTGTCGAATTCTTTGCTGTGCCTACTTTTATACCGGGTCCCGGGGCTTCTGCGCTGGTCGTCACCACTGGATTACCAGCTGAATGGATTACGCACTGCCAACACGAACAGTAGGACGGGATCGTGCAGTACGGGAGGCCGGGGGTTCCTAGTTGTAGGCCTTGGAAGTATACTTTTTTAAGTTCCCCGCGCGGGTCGAGAAAACCAAGTCCAAGTAAAAAGTCCAGTCAGTAAATTAACGGCGTCCCCGGATTATTTCCTCGGCACCGGGGAACGGGGTCCGGACGATGAACGTTGAACGACGGGGTGCAGGGCCGGGTGGATAATTATTACCAGTCCTTGACTTCGGGTAGGTAAAGTTAACCTGCTATCCGTCCCCCAAGCTGCGTTATCCGTTCTGTAGATCTGTTTGTCACTGATTGGGCCAATTGTGATATATACTCGACACAATCGTCGGCAAAAAGGAACAGAGAAAACGTGGGTCGCGAATGATAATGCGGCCCCGACCGTCACACGCAAGCTAGCCCTTTTGTCTTCCAATTGCGGCTTCAATCGGGATTGGCGACGTGCGTTGGTTGGCTTGGTACTGTTGACTCGATTCGGTATGCTGCGTCTTGAACCGAAAAACTGCGTGCTGTGCACTCGGACTGCGACTCGTGAACGGGTCGTCTCAGGGCCTGATTTCTGGACCCTGTCCCGGTCACTATTATTCGTCCTTTTCTTCTTTTTTTTTGGTGACTTTGTTCTTCTCACAGTGACACTGTCGTGCAAAGAGGCGTAGAAAATAGAGAACGGAGAACGGAGAACGTAGAACGGAGAGATAGAAACAGAGACAGAGATAGAAGCGAGTGTTTTTTTTGTTCGGTATCCGGATGGTGTCGCGGTCGACTCGCTTCCTGGCTAGTGGGATAGCAAGAGCGGGATTCCGTGTTCTGTTTCTCCTTGACTCGTCGAGCTGGGTCGCACTTGGATACCGAGATGGGATGTCTTTGATCGGTCGGTGAAAGAAGAACAGGCTAGGAAAAAGGGACCTGCACGCATATGCACAAACTTGCAATGCAACGAATTCTGAACTCTGCTTGCTCGCTCAGCAACCTTTCTAATGGAGATAAGGCAGGGACCTAGACATCTGGCAGGCTATTACTTTTTGAGTTGGAAGAAAAGAGGGAGAGGGAGAGAGAGAGGTGGCAAGGCCAGTTCGAAAAGGCGGCAAAGACAAAAAAGGCAGATAGATGCAGATGCGAATGCAAAGGGGAGGGGGGGTGGGTTGTCTATGTGTGAAGGAAAGGCAAAGTCGCAAAAGTCGCAAATACTATGTAAGGCGGATGCAGGTGCAGCAGGTACTGTCGAGGTACTCGGAAAATGAACGCAGAGCCGGACGGGGGACGGGGACGGGGATGAAGATGGATAGAAAAGATGTTTCGAGAGTGGAAGAGAGGGCCAGGGTTGATTGGCGTCAAGTCAACCTCATCGTGACCAGCGATAGGCGTGCCCTTCACTGTTCCCCGTATTCGCACTGCCCGGGCCACTGCCTGGGCCACTGCCTGGGCTGGCCGTAGGGGGGGGGCCGGTGGTTGCTGGCAGCGGGCAGCGGGCATGGCAGGGGTTGGCAGGGGGTTGGCAAGGCCTGCACAGAACTGGACTTGGCGGGAAGCTTATTGATGGAGAGAGCGCCGGTACGCGGGCAGGACGAGTCGAGTACATGCGCGGTACTTTGGGGCCGAGACGGACAATTCAATTGAAGGGGGTTTGGAGGGGATCAGGAGCTGGCTATGTGTAGCGCATGGCACAGAATTAGGCAGGTACTTGCACTGCCCGAACCGCACTAGTGTTACAGGCTTACCGTCTGTATTTCGGGCTTGACTGCGGTTGACTGTCCCGATATCCAGATGTCCTCCTTTAGTGCATCTCTGCGTACGATGCTGGAATACCCAAGGTAGTACGTCATAACACCGGATGAATGGGAGGGTAAAAGGGACGGTGATAATCTGGAGGCATGGAGATGTGTAGGAATTCCGTACCAGCTGTGTAAGCGGACGGTACAGATGTAGCGTCATTCCGTACGCTACAGACTACTTCGTACACGTCTCGTTGAAACTGCACTACGGTAGTTGACACAATGGCGATATTTTAGCATCCAGCAGCCCTACTAAGTACTAACAGAGTGCGGGCTGGACTACTGAGTGAGTACACAAAGATACCTCGTGACGGGCGTATGGGACCAGTTATGAATGAGTGACCCGTGATGTACTTGTGCCTGCGCTAAAAAGGTGACCTGCAACTAGATGGTAGACATCTCGACGGAGTCGAGGGTTTATATAGTACACGAAACCAGCTCTTACAAACCTTACTCGGTATGTATAAGAGATGGCATAGATGGCATAGATGGTAAAGATGGTATAAGGCTTCCCCTGCCCTGGGGACGTACGCCCCATCAATGGACTATTGAATTCTGAATAGCGAAAAGGGCGCCAATGGGCGGGTTTGGATCTCTCGAATTCCGTCGAGTTTGCGCGGCCGAGTTGTTTCATTCGTCCAGCAGTGTAAAACAGGCTGTGGCGTCATTTGCTTCTTCCTCGTATATTGCCTGATTCTGACTTGTGCAAGGACGTCGAGCAACTCGAAACCAGTTTGAGCCCCACCTGGACTAACCCCCGAAGAGCCACCCTGTACTCCGTACTTCAGGTGAGATCAGGCGAGACTTATTAGCAGGACTCCATTACATGGTTACCGTGTGCTGCTCCCGAATGCACTGTGACTCCGGGTTACCTGCTCGGTACGCCGGCAGTACGCTGCCTCCACGCAAGGTGTACCTACACAGTACATCTACAATTCTCTATCTGTTAACCAGCTGTAACCACTATAGCTACAGGTGCTGTGCGGGTACTGTAGTATAATACCCAGTAAGTTGATTCCCGATATCTTCCCTTCACCCCACACAACAGGCAATTCATCGTGATAAAGAGGACGGATACGGTACGCAACAAATGGCAAGAAGCTGTGTACCCGTCAAGAGATATGAGGGCGTGAAGATAGGAAGTATCAATTATGAGATACCTATATGCTGTGCTATAGTGGTAATGTAGGTATTGGATCTAGGCACATAGACGAGTTGGCGATATTGGCGACGTCAAACTGGCCTGCAACTCCTGGTACATTGTAATTGGTACTGGTGGCATGCACCAAGTTGGCCAACTGAACCGCAACGCTCCCCAAGTTACGGAATACAATGTTCAGAATACAATTCGCTATGCACAATTTTCCGCTGAAATCTAGCCCACTGCCAGCAGAGGTGCCGACCTGCCCCATCCGACCCCTCTAAAACGACTGTGTTCCTCCGTAGAACGACTGTGGGCACAAATCCACATCAGGATAAGGTAGAGGCGGTACGTCTGAAATTCACCAAATTTGTATGTGACGAGCGTGTACCTCTCTCTAAGCCCGAGGATAATATGCACTAGACGCTCATGCGGTAACGAAGGTGTTTTCCTAACAAGATTAATTAGCTCTGCAAAAGAATATGCTCTAGGTTGGCAATACCGTCTACGCTTAGTAGGTAAATGTGATAACGGTCCCGGCCACTCACCAGTTCCACCCATATGAGCTATAAAATGGGGTTGACGCACTCAACACCCCTTGTTGCAGCGGTTTTATAGGTCCCACGGGCTGAATTGGTAGATGGCCGGGATAAGTATCGATCACGTTCACTTCCATTTATACTAATGAGGACTAGCGCAGGGCCGTACCCACAGCCGTTTTACAGACTACCGCCGGACCACCCAGTGCTCCGATCACCCAGCCTGGGTACTATAAGTCCAGACTCTTCGTCAACGTTGCTCAGTTATGTAGTAGTTATATCCAGCAATTACTATATCCAACACCAAATGACAGCATACACTGTCAACACCGTCTTCAGTTGACGTTGGTGTGTCTACCCTTTTCAACCCCTCGACGGTGAGAGGTGGCGGACCCAAAGCAAAGAAAGAAAGAAAGAGAGAAGAGAAAAAGAAAAAGAAAAAAACCGGGTACATACAACGGGACCAATCCACGCGAGGTACGGAATTCTGGTCCATCCATCGTCCAGCGTTCACACTAAGATGTCGACTAAGCACCGACTACAGTCGTGTACCTACACTAGGGCCCCAAGTGAAGCGTGCCGTGTGCGGATTGTGGTGGTTACGCATAGGGTAAACTTGTCGGCCGTGGGGTTTCATTGTTTGATCACTGCTGTCCCTGTCGATCTCTTACGCCATCGTTATTTACACCGCGTTGTGACGCTCAGCTGTAGGTGTGGTCGACTCTTTCTCTTACTTACACCACAGCCGTCAAGCCGAGCTGAGAGCATCCACTGACTGAGCCCAAACGAGCCCTATCTACCCTACACTTGACGAGTGCTTCCATACCCAGTACCGGTATACCTAGGTACTGCATACCCATCAGCAGCGGTCAACTAGATAGGGAAACAATTTCTCACGGGGAAGATGTGACGCCTGTATACCACTAGACCCAAAACCCGAAGCTCGCCGCTGATGGGCCATGTACCTCCCGTGTACTTTGCCTACCTAGCGCAAGTAGGTGTCGTTCCGGTCTGGCTCCAGGGATAATAAGTACCTCGACGATAGCGGAGAGCGTTAACTCCATATACCATACCTATACTCTTATGCCTGATCCTCACCTGATGACACTATAGACTACCTACGTAGGTAAAAAGTCGCCTAGTGTGCGGAACGCCCTCGCAGCAAAACGGTGTAAACCTGCTTGGGTTTCCCGCTAGACCGAAGTCCAGACTCCAGGCCGCCGGAAATGGCCTCGGCCCCAGCGGCGCATGGCAAAAGTTCGAGCAGATATGCCCGTGGACCCTTTGAAACATGCCTCCAAACTCCAATGGCCCATGTCTATATGCCCATGCCCATGCCCAAATCCATAAAGTCCCGCCGGTGCCATATACCAAACACGTGTTTCGTGTTTCGCAACAATCATCTACCTGTATGTCCTTCATTACCGCTTTGTGGTCGTGTCTCATGTTGCTGACGTGAGTTGCGGCACACTGCAGTGGTGGTGTGGTGTGAGAACGGCATTCATTCAGGTAGACCACTCAGGTAGACCAGAGAAGGTAGACCAGAGAAGCTAGACCAGAGATCACCGGCGCAATTGTCTGCCCTGCTCATGCCTGGTCCTCGTGGATAATTAACTGCACCATATAATAGGCAACGTATACCTGCCGGTGCTACGCATGCATACATTACGCTACAACGTATGTCATCTAGGTACGTTCAGTGTAGTGCCGGTGTTCATGGGCGAATTAATCAGCATCTTGTTCACATGGACGCCTGATGGATTCTCGCGTTTCAAAAGTGCCTCCACTAACCAAGAGAAATGTACTTCGTACTTCGTACTTCGCATGTATACACCGTCGTGGTCTACGTAGTGTGGTATTGGGCAGTTCGTACGAAACGCGGAGTGTGAGAGTGCACATGGTGTAGCCGGGAGGTAGCTGGGTAGTGCCAACATAATATCTGCACCCTGAGATAGGAAATAATCGTTGTTAGCAGGCTGCCCATCCCATCTCGGGCGGGAATTCGATCGGTTCAGCTCGATGTGATACCCATGTGATGATGTGCAGCAGGCTCACTCCCTCACCTACCTCTACTTAGTATAAGAGCTTTACCAACCAGGCAACCCCCCTTGAACAAGATGCGCCCTATTTGATTTCTGACCGCCGCCGATTTTTTGGAATGGACGAGAAGTTACAACTAAAGCCATCATAGCCTAGACTGCCCAGGGGCCTGTTGTGCTATAGTCACGTTTCGCCTTCGATGGCGGACTCTTCAACTAGGTTCCGCTTTGAGAGCTTGCAGGAGGTGATGAATGGACTTTTGTTTGATAAGGCAGGAAAAGTCGTATTCCGATACCAATCGTTGATTTTTAGTCTCGGGCCGTTGAGGGTCTTTGTAAGAGCTGCATCCGATCGGTGTCTGGCGAGGAATTTGCGGTGCCTGGCTAGCGAAACTCTTTAGCAAAGAGCTTGGGAAAAGAAACAATGGCGTGCACGGTAAGGGTCGCATTGGTGGCTGCCAGATGGTTGCCAGCTGTAGCGGGGTTGACCGGAGTTGGCCGGGATTGGCAAGACTTAGGTACCTAGCACTTCTATCTCGTCACCTGCGGACCCAGGTAAAATCTCATCGTGAATTTGACAATTACTTGAGCCTTGCTATCAGCCTTGTCAGAATTGCTCGGCATTGCTGCGACGCGCCGCCCGGAAGATATTTCAAAAATCGCAGTTAATCACGTATCAATCGGTGTTTGCCGTATCGTCCCTTCGAAAACAGCGGAATTACAGAGAAACATGCCTGGGAGGACTCAGACTCGTGCCTCTAGCGTAGAGGACGCCGACATGGAAGATGCTGCCCCCCAATCCGCACAGCACCCTGTTGATAGCGAGGACGGCGATGACGTCATGGAAGAAGATGAGGCGGGCAACGAAATTGCTGAGGAGGACGATAACGAAGAACCCCAGAGAGTTCGTATTGTGAGTGGCCATACGAATAGTAAACTAAATTATACGTAGACGTGCGTTAACGACAGTTGAAATCCAGCTGCCAGGATCCACAAGCACAGCAGCATCCTTTGAGTTTCTCAAGGAGGGTCACACGCTCGGCAACGCGTTGCGGTACATGATAATGAAGAAGTGAGTGCGATAATTGGATGCGCCGTTCATTTTGTTCCGGTCTTCGACTTCTGCTGACCTTCGCATTATTAGCCCTGATGTCGAGTTCTGCGCTTATGCTATCCCTCATCCGTCGGAGGACAAGATGAATCTTAGAATCCAGACCTATGGTAGGCCTTTTGACTGATAAATGCGCTTATTCTTAACGATGACTCTTAACGATGACCTGACTAACGCCGGCCTCTCTAGATACAACCACAGCCACCGCAGCATTGGAAAAGGGCCTCCAGGATCTTGAGGACCTATGTGATGTTGTGTCTGACGAATTCTGGGCCCAGCGAGAAAACTTCATGGCCTCAAGCCATTAACCCAGCCCGAGCAGATAATGATTGCATGGAGCCTCCGAAGGCATTTTAGTCTTTGAGGGATGACAGCTGATAGGGTATAGCATAATGCGGCGTTTGGCGTAGGATAAACCACATCTCAGGGAGCAATCAAACTTCAAGTTCTCATTCTGCTATGTACAATACGCGACATCGCGATACTCATTCCTAGTTGCGACCCTGGCAGGTGTTAGTAAATCTGCTTGCTGCGAGTCGTCGGTGTATGCTTGCCTCTAGGAAGCCCTGCATGAAGTTTTGTGGTAATCTATCCGAACCCCGGAAGTTCTCGGACTCAAAGTATGACATGACGTGTGTTGTCTGTTTCCAGAAATTCATCATTTCCTGCGCGATGAGAGATCAGCCAGCTGTATTCTGTCTTGCTCCGACATTGTCTAGGCCGGGCTAGTCGGGCGGGTATCTGAACGTGCAGGGCTGCTAGACGGACCTGGTATTCGGCGTTGTTCTGCATGAGTAGCACGTCGACAACTGGTAACTTGTTTACGTATCGGTGTCGTTCGAATTCTTGTCGCATTCGCGTGCGGATGGTAGAGACGGGGAACGGAACCGAGTACATCGTCTGGATTTCAGGGGCCTGCCAAAGGTCCACGCATATAAGCCAACCCACTCCGATCCCGCCAAAAAAGAACGACTAAAGGATATCCGGGGAATATCTGGATTGTTGTTATGGAGAACTGGGCAAACGTACGGCTCGAATCCATTCTCGGTAGGCGGCAAGCACTCGTCGCTTTGCGTCGTTCCAGTTGGCCGCTGAAATACCAATTAGCCCGTTGTTTCAATCGGTGATAGTAATGTACTGACACTGGCGCGTCACGCGCGCGAATTGCGTGGGAGTTACCGCCATCTTGTATGATCTCCACTGTCTCGATGAAGCATGAGGTCCATTCAACCGACGTCAAGCTTGACCGTCGGAGACAGTAAGAAGGCATGAGTAAGCCACAGTCTGCTTAGTCATTCGGCCTAGGTAGAATGTGGCGCGAGCTTCTGAGTACCGACGTAACTATTTACGTATATTTGCATTTATACTGTATAATGATACCGCCTATTTGATTACATTGTATATTTGTATATAACTATATGCATTCCGTGCAGTACTTATATATCAGGGACCTCTCAGCCTTGCCCCACCGATATTGAAACCAAGTACCGACAAGAACGCGATTATCCGACCTATTTCGTGAAATATCAAAGACGAGTGCGGTTTCTTCATTCCTCGTCTATCACCGAAAAGCCCTCAAAGGAAAGGAGAAAGGAGAAACTATGCCCGCCATCCGCTCACATGCCGCACGGGGCAAGAAGCCGCCGGCAGGCTTCGACGACATCCGGGACGATCTGGAGATATTCGGGATCAAGATGAAGGACGCGCAGAACACGCCGACGAACAACGTACCGAAGCACCAGGCGCAGTGGCCCGTGTTCCAGATCGCCCACCAGCGCAGTCGCTATGTCTACGAGCTTTACTATGAAAAGGAGGCCATTAGCAAGCAGCTGTACGAGTGGCTGCTCAAGAACGGTTATGCCGACGCTATGCTCATCGCTAAGTGGAAGAAGCAAGGTTACGAAAAGGTACGTCTGTTTTTCGTGCCTATCTCCGGCTTTGGCTTTTTCTTTTCTTTGGGTACGGGGGATATCAAGAAATATCAATTCGCAAGCCCGTGGGTTGGACTTTTCGCGCCAATTGAGCAGTGGCCCTCAGGCTCGGGCACTTCTGGGCGTATGCAATCTGCTTTCAGTTCCGTATCGCGACGAGAGTAAAGATAATGAGGTCCAAGACCAGAAAAAGCGCAGTTCTGCATCTCTGCTTGTGTGTTCCTGGGACTGAGCTAACTTTCTTTCTGTTTCTTCTAGCTATGCTGCTTAAGGTGCATACAGACCAAAGAGACAAACTTCCAGTCGACGTGTATATGCCGCGTACCGAAGGCACAATTAAAAGACGAGCAAGATGTACAATGTGTCAGTTGTGGCTGTAGGGGATGTGCGTCAAGTGATTAAAGGACATAGGAGCTGTTATCACTTCAAAATACCCTGCATTACGGCGTTGGGGAGTTCTTACAAAGGAGCATGGATGGCATTGGGAAATAGGCTTGCTCGTTCAACTTCTGAGCATCACGGGCGTCATTAATAGATAGGCCTTACAACATAATCATCATATCTTCAGGCCCTCGATTAAAGAGGCGGTCTATCCAGCTTTTGTTTGCCGCTATTTTCCCCTTCTTCTTTCCCTCGTGCCGTCGTGTCATCGTGAACTCTTGTAACTTCATAAATCGAGTAACTTTTATCGTCATCATATTCGTGAATGCTCGCTCCATAAATCATCTTTTGGCAAGCCCTACTTTCCCTTTGCCTCGACCAAATCTCACAGACGTAGGGACGAACTGTAACGCCACCATCGCAGTAGTTAAATTATCCATCTCGACATCGGGAGCTTCAACAGGAGTGAGGTTATCTGATGGTTCGCGTAATGTGCTTGGTCCTGCTTCCCCCTGTTGGCCTCCAGGGGGTGCCGAGGCTTCTGCTCGCCGGAGGCTCTGTCTCCGTTCTGATGCCTTGGACGTACTGGCGGTGGTTGCAGTTGACGATCTCCTCCGCCGATTCCCTCCGTCCAGCAAGAGTGACTGTCTCCCGTCGATGCCATCCTTAGTGAGTGCGAAGAAGTAGTTCTTCGGATACATATGCTTGTCGATGAGGTGATTACGCCTCTTGTAAGGGGTCCGGCATTTTCGGTCACACCCTTCTACAAAACAAGAGTACTGGTGCAAAGATTAGGAGTCATACAGAAGAGAGTATAGGCAGATAAGGTGTCAGGACTCACGGTGCGCTCTCCCCTCTCTCTTTTCACGACTGCGAATGAGTCATGGCAGTCTTCAAAATGAATATTTAGCAAGTGCTCTGAGGGAAAGTTCTTGTGGCACTCGGCACAACGGTTTGTGTGGGACTTGTTGTAGTGAGATTCGTAATCCTCGTACGTCGTGAACGAAAGCACGTCTCGATGCGGCGGGAGCGAGCATCTCATTGCGACGTCTGGGCTGTTCTCAACGGCTGATTCGTCGAGCTCTGCGATCTTGGCGGCGGGTTGTGCTGCTGCGTCTTCTTCCAATCGCAGATCATCGGAAAAGCCGATGGTGTCTGTGAGGTACTCTTCTTCATGCTCGCGTGAGCGCTTCATCTTTGTGCACGGTGACAGATCTCGGGATGGGGTGTATTACATTGGCAAGGGTGTTTACTTTTCTTCTTTTGCCGGTCTCTTATGGACTCTGGACTACCAGGTCGGAGCCGGAAAGTCCCTTTTGCTGTCGAGCGATGGAGGCTGGTTCTTTTGAGACCGCTAGATGGTTGGTGTCCGGAGGGAGAGTACAGAGCGGGTAATCAGGTAGTATCCAGTCGTTGATATTCAACAAAAGTGATCCAGATTCTGATAGATATGACAATGACACGGCCAGTTTTCTTTTCATATATCGAGGTGCTTATAGTGAAGGACTGTGCATGTGCCCGACTTTGAAAATGGAGAACTTGCCGAATAATACCTGCCGGCCTACTTTTCGACCAACCACTACACCCGGCCACTGGGCCTGCTCGCACTTATCAACAGGGGTTTGTAGGCGGGTGACATCCCCCGGACGGCCGACTGATATGATAGGCCGAGGCATAGCATAATTACCTAGGTACCAACCTGTGTTATAGGTATGCCCCGCTCTCGTAAGCCCCGCCCTCTGTGACGTACCTAGAAGGCGATCAAGGCGATCTCCTTACAGTATCAGGAGCACGCGGATTGCCTACATCTATTATCGTGTGTGTGCGTGTGTGCGTGTGTGCGTGTGTGCGTGTGTGTGTGCTCGGGTCAATCGACTGTGAAAATGAAGCAGGTGTTGATTGTGGGCCACAATTTTTTCGGTAGACTGAATGGGACCGAAGACTACACAAATTCAAGTAGGTATATCTGCCTGATAGGTAGATGGGTTGACGTACCTAGTTTCAATCGAGGGTATGACTTATAGATTGTAGCTGACATTACTATCTATTATTCACTGGACTGCGTAGCGATTCGGGAGACCTAAAGTCAACGGCGTTCATTCTGGACCCCCCGAGATTGTATGTGATTTTCATCAATCAAGTCCGTTAGGTATACATGACTTACATGTCCGTGTTGCATTGGTGAATATGTGCCGAAACTTCCTATCTATAAAACGTCTATTCGTACCAAAGCTGACGACTTCTAAGATTCGGACGTGCTCAATACCTAAGGGGGAGGACCCCATTTTTTAGCACTCTGTTAGCACAGATGCCAGCACTCTTGCAGGTGCTGTCCAGGAAGGCTAGTTCAATACAGTATGTGTAGAACACTTCAGTTCCAACCTTTTCAGGGCTAATACTGTTAAAAGGACGGCAATGTTGGGATCTGACACGATGTTAGAGCGATGTTGGAGCGATGTTGAGTGAATATAGAAAGACCGATCTGATTTCGTTTTGAAATGAAGCAGTTGTAATCGTAAATATCATCACCGTTTCGATATAGTAATAAATAACCGTGATGCAGTTCGGTAAACTGCATTACAACATAAGCTTCGGCCAATTAGATGGCTGACATTTATTTCCCTGTCGGGGTCATCACAACATTTATAGTTATAACCGTTTTATTCTAAAATAAAATTGGGCCGACCGTACCTTATTATTCGAATATCACTATAACATACTGCCTTACCTGTGTCTACCCCTAACGTCACTTCCCGAGTGACTCGGTAAGTGCTGAAAAGGCTGGAACTGAAGTGTTCTACACATACTGTATTGGACTAGCCTTCCTAAACGGTACCTACAAGAGTGCTGGCATCTGTGCTGACAGAGTGCTAAAAAAGGGGGTCCGCACGGGTAGGTAGTGTGTCCTGACACAGTATGAAATATGGGGGCTATCCGTCCAGTTTCCCGGGTCTGATGCGCCTAATCGCATGGTAAATCATACTGCACACTGTACTGATACTTTCACTTCTAGGTCAGAGGTATTACTTATAGAGATAGCATGTCTGGATCTTATCCTTTGAAAGCCCCAAACGTATCATGACCGAAAAAAGCGCCTAGATACAGCGTTAGTATTCCCTACCGAGTGCACCCCGTAAACTTCTTCCCTACATCCTGTAAACTCTTACCCTATTTTTGTGCGGTCTACCAGGCTGCTCGGCCGCCATACACTCAAACAAGTCATGGAGGCGCCATTCCCTTCGTATTGATAGGTGGAGTGGCCGGACAGCATGGTAGACACGCCATGCTTCGCAAGTACCTGAGCTAAACCACGTGGACTAGCCTACAAATAGCTAGCCAATCGCGGAGGTGGGGCAACGGACGATGGATGAGCAATGGGAATGGCTGGCCGACGGGTTTCATTCCCATTACCACCTGCTTGTTACTGTGAATTGTACGCTAAACAGAGCAGCGATAGGGCAGCGATAGGGCAGCGATAGGGGATCCAGGTACCTGCGATAGGGCCCTACGATACGCAATACAGGTACCTACCTACGCTGCGCTGGCCGCGTGCAGCCTCGCTATAGTACGTCTTATTCAGCATACGATGAGTCCTCGTCCTCCACTGAATTCCGCCCTCCCCTTCACCACATCATCAACCCATTCTGTCCCGCACTGCTGCAGATGACCGACATTGTTCGTGACTCTGCGCTCCGCCATTGTATTATTTGCTCTCTTCTACCGTCACTTCGTCTAGCCTGGTATTCATTGTTATCTCTTACTTTGCACTCCCCGCCAATGTTCCCAATATTTGCCGCCGAAGACATCGCTATCTACGCCAACCCGCCCACAGCTTCGCGCTCCAACCCTCGATCGCCTCACCAGCAGAACTATGGACCTCCCATACATTCTCAACACCATTCTCAGTTTGTGTGATCCAGTACCTTGGCTGTGAGCCCTGTGTTGCCTGCTTCTCGGGCATCCTCGGTCTTTGCGCGCACTCCTCGGAGTGCCTTTCGTTTTCTACTACTTCACCACCGTTGCATCGGATCTGATTATCTGCACTGCTGATTACCCGCGACACTTTAGCCATGGCGGGGCAACGAGATATCGCAAGAGTGAACTGGGGGTAAGCTTCCAAGCCACAGAGAATTAAAGATTTACCCAGGAACGCGACCGCCTCGTTGCCGTTAGCTCTACTAACATCCGCTTTGTAGACGTGCCCAGAAAATTCGCTCCGACATTCTAGGAAAGGTCTCAAGCATTAAAAAGGAGCACGGCGCCTCCAATTATACTACTCGGTTTGAGGAAGCAGAGGGTACCATGGCCGAGTACGCATGACACTTCTTGACTTGACTGTCCTGGTGCTTATTAAATCATAGATTTCGCCTGGCCTGCATGACGATCATTTTTCATGACTTCGAATATGCAGTGGAAAAGAAGGTCGAGAATTCCCTCTGGCAGTGCCATACCTTCTTGAATGGCGAGTATCGAACAGTCCTGGGCCGTCTTACTACTTCGAGCCAAGTTGTGCAGAGGCGCAAGCTAGACAAGCTCTATCGAGGGTTCCTGAAAACCTCTGAACAATTCTACTTCGTTTACATACAGCAACTCTATAACCGTTTTACAATTCCCGAACTGGAGCACATCGCCCGCAAGGCAAAGCCCCAGCCTGTTGAGGCCACAGCCGAGAATGCTTGTCCCGCGCCCTTGCGCACCATGGTTTTGAAGTCCTGTCAGATGACCCTAGTCCGCTTGGGCGACCTAGCTCGATACCGATGCCAATTGTCTGATAATTTCTCCGAGGCGACCTTCAAGACCGCCTTGGATTACTACGGCTTGGCAAACGGTCTTGATCCCGACGATGGTTCCGCTCATCATCAGTTAGCCGTACTACACCAAATACCAGGCCAGCATTTTGACATCGTGTATCATTTCCACCGCGCCATAGCCATCTCCAAACCGCACGAATTAGCGCTCAGGAACCTCGAACGAGAATTCAAAAGTCCCGGAAACCCTTCCCAAGCCAGAAAAGGTCCAGCAAAAGACCGATCGCAGGCCATGGTAACATGGTTCGTGCGGCTTCATGCGTTTTTCTTCCACGGAAAGCATTTTTCACAGCAGTCTGAATTGGAGACAGAGGTATTGCATCGTGTCGAGCTTGCATTGAAAAGCGAGAATTCTGACAACACTTTACTGCTTAAAATGATTCTTGTCAACATAGCGGCTTATGACATCTCTACAGAGAAAGTTAAATGTAAGTTGCAAGGCTCTTGATACCGCTCTGTTAAGCCACACTAAACCTAGCAAATAGCTTCGTGGACCATGGAAGGTTCACAATCGTGCCAATTCTTGCTCCGATTTAATCTCCGAACAATGTTGATTGTGCTTCGGGCACTTCATCATACATTGCTTGATGAGACCGTTACCACCATAATGCCCCAAGGTGGATCTAATGATGGCGAGAGCTGCATCACATTTGCACAAGGTCTACTCAAGTTACTACCACTCTTCCGCCTATACCTTGCCTGGATATATGTTACTCGAGCCGACTTAGTACAGTACCAGGAGTACCTCGAACCACATATCAAGGAACTCTACGGACTACTCGCAGATGTGCTCACATCCCTTAATCTATACATTGGCCCCACCATGAACACGGTCTCGTCATCGTATCTCCTGCCTGAGGACACTGAGGCCCAAGGCCTTCGGCCGCTCAGCGACCGGAAATTACCCCTGTTCCTTCATGTGGAAGAGCAGCAAGGCTCAGTTCCTCCAAAGCGCGTCAAGACGCGGAAACCTCAACCAAATGTATTCGGTCGCCGATTCAAACAGGAGACGGAGGCAGTCTGGCGCATTCGGGATATCATTTGCTGTGGCGCGTTTCTAGCTGGAAGCGCGAAATTCCCTATAGCCCTGACAGTTCGAAATGATAACAGTCAAGAAGTTGAAACATGGGTATTTGTGGACGAAGCAACAAACAAGCTCTCTTCTAATGAAGCAACCCTGTCTCGTCTGCTGACCAAACTCAATTTCGGGGACGTCAAAGGCGGCTCGGAGAACAACACGAAGGTGGAGATCAGTGAATCGCGAACGCAGAGCATAGCCGATGCCCACGTCTCAGCCCCGGAGAATGCCCCAAGGCCAAGTATAGTTCTATCAAGCAGTGCTTCGGGCAAAGGCAAAGATTCAAGCAAACCGTCAACGACTTACCACGACTCGGACTTGAGCGAAGATAGTGACATGGTCAACATGGTCAACAGGCTCCTAGATCCTGTAGATCCTGTGGACAATGCTCGCCCACAGTCGAGTCACACTCAAACGGACACGACCTACGACATGCATTCGTCTACAGCGAATGAAATATTTGGTCAAGTTGAAGCCGGCCCATTTCAACCATCTCCCGTATCAAAAGCCATACCGAGCCTCCCATGGGCTTATTTTTACAAGCCTACTCCCCATCGATCCAATAGCCTGGAGCAGAATCGATTAAGCCCCAATACTTACAATATACCAAGAAGCGCAGCAGGCCAGTTTGACGGACATACATCGTCGTCATATCTTGATGACCTTAGTGCGCCTTACAATAATCAGGCCCTTCGTCTGTCCCCCAGGTCAAACACCGGATACTTGCAAAATTCACCTATTCCACTTGCGTCAAGTCCTGCTCTTCCTCGAAGAGAATACGCACCGGACACATTGGAGAGGTCGCGTAGTGCTGTGCTTGACAGCTTAACATCAGCGTTGCTCGCCCAGCATGGCCTTACTCGTAACACTTCATCACAAGGAAAGAGCTTAAACCGTGCAAACACTGCTTCGCTATGGGGACAGCAGAATGGAACCGTTGAGAACCAGCCTTCTCAGACCAGAGATCCTTATTCAGCGCCAGAATACAAGCACGGCAATACCAGCAACTATATAGAGTGCCCGGCCGATAGCCACGTTAGTATGACACAGTCGCTGGATCCACTGGCCCCTTGGGGCCAAGGTAGACCAACACTAGGACATGCCGTGCCAGGCACAGGCACGAGCCGTCCCTCAAAAACTATGAGCCCTGCTACCGATAAACCCGACCCCCAGCATATTTGGGGTCAAGGAGCGCCGGATTATGGCCAGCAGCACTCGCCTTGGCTCTATGAGCCCTCAGCTACTGGTTCTTCTCTTCCATTTTCACATCCCAGTAGCTTGATCACCGGCACGCCAGGCCCTGTAGCCACAGCGCCGGCAAACGCTGTCGCCTGTAATGGCCACTACTACAATGCGACGACCCCCTTTGGCCGTCTGGGCGATGGCGTCAACAACAGAGCAGATCCGACCCATTTCCGCAACCAGCTCAAGGCAGCGATAGGCACTTCTGAGCTTTCTTACGATCAACAAATCTTACAAGCAGCGATGATGGATAACAACCACGAATCGCGCTCGTAGTGTTGATGACTTACTATCGAGTCATATATTCTTCATATTAATAAACGCATCCGAGAGAGTCTAGATACAGCCAAAATAATGGCCGTGGGTGCTGAAGAGCGAGATCGGGATGCAAGCCTTTTCCTGAAAGGCATGCCAGACGTTCGCGGGCAACACTAGAGTAGGGCTACCCGCCTACACGGAAGAAGGGACACTTTAGATCTTCTGATCTGGAGCAGCCCATTTCCGTCTACTCTTCATTTTTACTCACAGAGGTGGAACCTTTCGGGACCTTACGGAACCATGCTACGCCATGCTATCGTGCGCACGCTTAAAGACCTCCGTATGCGTAAATTGAGATTGATTGGAAGTTTCGCAGTTGTTGAAACCCAACAAAAAGATGACCCATACAAAGAGAAGAATAAGAACGTCTTGTCTTGTCTTTTTTTTTTATTTCGCCATCACACAAAATGCCATGCTCGAGCAAGCCAAACCAAATCAACCCCCCCTTCAAATCTAGAACGCCGGTCCCTTTGCGTGATGTTGAGTAACGCCAAAGTGTGCTAGGTGGACGGTACCTATGCTAAGTTTCCTCCGCTTCATCGTCTTTTTTTATCTCTCGTTTGTCTCATCCCCTGAGATTAAGCAGATTTATGTGGTCGATTAGGAAGAAGGCTGGTAAGTCTGCTTGGGGAAGGGGTACCTGGAAGAAGCAGGTTGTTAGATTTGACAGTCGGATTCCGTGGTATCAGCAGGCAGTGTTCGTATGAGGTAAGGAGAGAGAGTAAGAGGGTTAATAAAGAATGTCGTTGAGCAGGATGGGTTGTTGCAGTTCATAGCTATTGGCGACAGCTGATTCTAGCTGACTCCTCTAGACAGATAGCTAGATATGAATAGGCGAAAAGGGGTTTATCACGTATTTCGCGTTGCTGTAGGCATAACCAAGCCTTCGGGCAGTGTTAAGTGAAAAAAAAGGGGGGGGCAACTTACGAAGGACCAAGCTCCTGGATACTCAAAGCCGCAAGCCACTGTCCCATGTCCACAGCCCTCTCGATGTCCTTACCCTGGACGAGACCGGCAACAAAGCCGCCAGCAAAGGCGTCGCCAGCACCGTTGGTGTCGTTAATCTTCTCGGAGCCAATGTCGTGGACGGGGAACTGCTTGACCTCATCCTTGCCCTGGAAGGCCACGACGGTAGGTTTTGTACCCTGGGTGATAACGACGACGCGAGAGCGTTGAGTGTTCTTCTTAGGCAGATTGGCCAGGGCCTTAGCGATGGCGGGGACGTCCTCGGCGATGTCAGAGAGGCCGTGAGAGTTGGCGTACGAGGCCGCCTCCGTCTCATTGCAGACTACGTAATCCCAGTACGGGGAGGACGCGTCCAGGGGATCCTTGAAGAACTGGGGGATGAAGGGCGCCGAGAGGTTCACCACGAACGTCTTGTTCTTGGCAGCGGCCTCCTCGCCTAGCGCCATGATGGCTGCTGGGCAGACTGCAGGCGGAGGTAATTATTACCTTGATTAGCTTGGAGGTCTGAGGGGGAGTATGGGACGAAACTGCGACAGGACTGTATCCTACGTACCAGTGAAATGAAAGCCACCGACGTAGTAGAAATCGGCATTCTCGGCGAGCTTCCAGATCTCAGGGCTCTTGAGGTGCTCGATATCGTAGAGGTTGGCGGCGGCGAGATCGGTGCATAGAGAACGGTTCTGGCCGGTGATGATGGCGCCGCAGCGACCAGTCGGCGTCTTGGGGTCGACGCGGTACTCGACGCGGAGGCCGACCTGCTTGACGGCGTCTCGCAAGATGGCGGCGTACTTGTCGTCGCCAACACCACCCAGATATACGACGCTGTTGGGAGGCAGTATGTACTGAGCTCCACGAGCGGTGTTCTGGGCGGCACCGCCCGCAATCAGCTTCGCATCGTAGTTGTTCAGAAGCTCCTCGTACAGCGGGATGTGCTTCTCCTCAGCCAGGATGGCGTCGTTCGCCTTCAATCCATATTTATTTAGCAGCGCCTCGTCGCCGACGGCTTGGATGTCTGTTGTGGTTCGCGCCGCCTGTCAGCGAGATGCGCCCCGGAAGATGGCGGGACGTAGAGAACACGAGAAGCATTCGGGGCGAAGATGCCATCACTATTCATTCTACATTGAGAGAATTGAGGTATTCTATCTGCTTGGACCGCCTACTATTACAGGAATGGCAGGAAACAGGCCTGACCAACGAACCGGACACCGATTAGACTTACCGAGAAGAGGGTTCTCTAAACACAAGAGAGAGAATTCTTTGCTGGCGGCCATGGCGAAAGGAAACTGATGCGGATTGAGGAGAAGAGCAGGAAACCAAATTATCAGACGTATGTGCAGCCTACACCTTTTGCGAAGAGCTGCGATGGGAATAGGGGATGAAGATTGTAGGAATCGGGATGGAGGGGTAAAAATACGGAATTTGAGACGAGGGACGGATTACGTATGAATGACATTACATAAGGCTCCTCCTGTCCCGTCTCATTGGCGGGGTTCGCTTATCGCAGCAGCACCGATAATTACCGATAATCACCTATCTATGTACGGGATAATGACATGCCTCCGAAAGGGGGCCTGGGGCGCAGTAAGGGAGATCCATTGCTCGGATACGAAGTACGGTACAGGCATATAGAACTCCATTTCTCACGAGTCAGGCGTGAACCAACAAGTCCAGCGCCGGGCCGCAGCGACGAATAGGTAACAGATATCTGGACTCAAATGAAACGCAAATTGGTCATAAAGGTCGGTCATGGATCGAGCCGGTCCTCGATTGGGGCGGCATCTTGTCGTTCCTTTCATTACCTACACACATAACCTAACAGCTGTGTGTGTACCTAGTCTGGAGGCTGCCTATCTTGTCGCAGCTCCTGCTGCAGTCCCTATTATGACTACGACATCGTCACTTATAGGGAATCCGTGGCGTCCATTCGCGCCTCGCATCACGTCGTGTACGGGTCTCCCGAAGAGTGTGTAATGTAGAATCTGATGCCGGGTACTTTCCCATTGAGCCTATCTCATGTCGACTCGCCTGTACCTGAAGATGCAAAGAGCAACAATGAAACTCCAACCGCCTTGATAAACCAGTGACCGCGAGAAACAGTTGAGAGAGTTTACTCCTTTGTCTTTTGCGTACCACGGAGCAGACCCGTCCGTCTGGCAGCAATAAGACCCGCCTTTTGACCCTGTGCCGCGTATCTTGAGATGGTTGAAGCCTTACCGATGTGTTGATGGTTACCCTAGCAGCTTGTGTCAGCATATCTCCTAGTCCGTCTCTAAACAACCGTTCGGAACTTACACCACCGTGAGGGTGGTCCACGGGGTTCATGGCAACACCACGAGTCTTGGGCCAGCAGTTGCGCTTGACGGCGAACTTGTGCTTGGCACGAGAAGCCTTGAGGAGGGGCTTGTCGGTACGACCACCACCGGCAACAATACCAATCATACCACGGGCGCTGCTGGGGACGACCTTCTTGGCACCGGAAGGAAGCTTAATACGGGTCTTGCCCTCGTCGGGGTTGTGGCCGACGATAGTGACGTAGTTGCCAGAGGTGCGGCCCAGGACGCCACGGTCACCGACCTTCTCCTCGACGTTGGAGACGACGGTACCTTCGGGCATCGACGAAAGGGGGAGGACGTTGCCAATAGTGAGCGCAGCGTTCTTGCCGGCGTAGATGAACTGGCCAGTGTACATGCCCTCGTTGGCAATGAATGTCTCGCTGACCTGCTTGAACTTGTAGGGGCTGCGGAAAACGACGCGGGCGAGGGGAGCGCCACGGCCGGGCTCGTGGACTATCTCCTTAATGACACCGCGCATGTAGCCATGGCGTTCGGCGTAATCGAGATTTCGGAACTTGGCAGGGGCCTTTCGCAGGCGGGTGTTGGCAGCTAGCGAGAAATGTGAGCAGGGCGATGGCTGAGATGAGGCAATCCGCGGTTCGAGGTAGACCTACTGAAGATACTGCCGTTACCCTTTCTCTGGTTACGGATCTGGAGTCGCCATCAGCAATTTCCCTCGGCGCTGTCGACTCAATGGCGCTGGTCATTTTCCTACTTACAACGCGACCCATTGTGGCGGTCTATTGTGCGCAACCCGAGATGTTGAGAGGGGGGTGGTGGATGGGTGGTTGGTTGGTTGAAGCTTGAATTTTTTGGTGTTGAGAAGCCCCGAAATCCAACGCCGACAATTTTCCCTGGTCTGGCTAGTTTGTGCGGGCGCCTGTTGACCCTAATCTGGTGGCGGGTGGTCAATGCGCAGACCGGCCACCGCCACATGGGGCACATGGGGCTGTGCTAAGCCACCGCTCCAAGCCACCTCTTTGGTTGTATCTTGTACCGTGTACCCTGTGGGTACCCTTGAAGTACTTACGTAATCAGACTCAGCTCGCGCGATCCCTGGAGGGACTTCGTCGGCACCGAACCCTTGTCCTTGCCTTGTCCAGCCTTCTCGTACAAACCGCCATTCTTCGCCATCGCCAGTGTAAATCATATTTCTTTTCTCCCTTGGCCTCCATTACATTCGTACGCACTCGCACATTTACATACTTAGGGTAGCCCCCAATTTTAATCCATTCTCGCTGCGGCTGGTAATTCGGCCAGGTCGACGTCATGTCGAAACAGAAACACGCGATCGAGTTCGAAAAGATCATCCACGAGGGCCGCGAGCGCAAACGCAACGAGCAACTCGCCGCGCGCATTTTCAGCAAGAATGGCCAGCGCAAAGCCGATGCGACCCCGAAGCCTGGCCATGGCGGTTCCCTCGCAAGCCGAGTCGGCGTGAAGAAGGTATGCTTCTCTCTTTGATCTCAGTTAGAAAGCTCGAGCTCTCACACAACGTGTACACGCAGCGAGCGCCCACCGGACCTCGAATCCCGGCCGGAAATATAAATGGGGACTGGACCCACGATCTTCACAGCACACAGAACGGTCGGCGGTCGGCGACACAGCAACCAGCCCCCAATTCTTTGGCCGCTCGTGTCCACCCGGTCGGCACGACTCTCCCCAAGACAAGGCCAACCGCGACACGTAAACGCCCGGATCGCAAAAACAAGCTGGCGAATGCCATCTCCCGAACTGCAGCGGCGCCGGCCAATTCTCAACAGCAGATGAATCTCGTCGAATCGCAGGACAAGAACGGTTTCACTATCAAGGGACTGGCCGGTCCGTTCGCGGTCTTAGCACAGAACTTCGCACCCGGCACCACCGCCGCCGACATCGAGAGCGCGCTGACTCCCATCGGCGGACTCATTGTCAGCTGTCGGCTGGTTAAGACGCACCCGATCGTCATTGCGGAGATTGTATTCGAGAGCAAGGAGGGCGCTGACCAGGTCATTCGGCGGTTTGACCAGCAAACTGTGAGATCTTCCCACTAATCCCCATGGGTCCAATTAAGGCAGTCGACTTACGAACATACGACGTCTACAGGCTGATGGTAGATTATTGAGTGTCTACATGAAACCCGGTGGCTACACGCCGCCGCCCAAGGCTTCCCGTTCGCACGAGACCCGACTTAGAGATAATAGTGTACTCATTGACGGGTCTATGGGCTTTGGTGATCCCGTGGACGCCGACGACGCCGATCGAGGTCTGTATAGTGATAGACTAGTCTCGGCAAGCCAGACCGGCGGCGGCAATGCCACGTACCGCATAGATCGTGGTACTTGGCAGGGGTGGTAGGACATAGGAACGATAAAGGACGGCTGGCCTGTCGGTGGTGATATTTCCTCACACTGATTCAAGCCTTGGATGCCCTTGTTGAAGCCTAGCCAGCCTGATATCTAGCCGGCTCGCTCTAACCACAGCAGTACCCCACTGGAATAATCTCATCCGTCTCGTGCGAAGTGTCACTTTTGCCCCGGAATACCATTCACTTTGATGAGTTAAGAGCAAGAGTCCGAGGAGACGAAACCCACGCACTAGACGCACTAGCTCGTCTATATTATGTTAGACATCGGCGCAAGCCGGCGTCCCCTGTGTATGTATCATTATGGCGGTTACCATTGGGTTGGCTCAGCGTTTCCTCTTTGCGGGTGGACAAACCGGCACGATGGTGTCGCGTTATATAAGAGGCCCAGAGGGGCAAGGAGGCAAAGGCCGCTGCGCTATGATAGTAGTTATCAT
Source organism: Xylaria intraflava (assembly GCA_022385655.1). NCBI lineage: Eukaryota > Fungi > Ascomycota > Sordariomycetes > Xylariales > Xylariaceae > Xylaria > Xylaria intraflava. The sequence goes on along the minus strand of MU279795.1, from coordinate 75,754 downwards.
AAAGGCGAGCCCGGCTACCGTATGGAATTAGACAGGAAGTGAATTATTAAGTACGCGATTCCCCCAAGATACGTTGCGTGCCTCATGATCCATCCATCCACCCCTGAGTCCTATGTGTACGTACGCGCGAGTAACGTGATAAAGATAGGGCTCCTTACATCGACTCTCACCCGTCTTGACAGACCATCAATCAGCCTCCTAGCACCCCCAATCAGGATAGCACGGACGATCGCGACGTTCATGACCTTGCCAAGAGCTAGACACCCCTCCCCACGTCAAATGAGAATCACGCTGCCACCGTTCTTAACCCGCGAAAACATTCCACACGCCATACTTACCCCAACGAAGCTAAGGTCAGCATGTAATAACCGCAAGACAACACGATTATGCCAGCAGGCTTCAAAGCCCAAGATGTTCAAGGGAATTTGTGTGTATGTGGGTATGTAAGGATGTAGATATGATATCTCCCATATATACAACCGCGCCGAAAATAAAAGACAGGAAAAAACCACCACTCCCGACGGAAAGCAGTAAGATGCAGAAAACCCTCCCGCGGGACCAGTGACTTTCGACATTTCAAATGCCCTAGTTATGGCCGTAGCATACCTACTTTCCAAGAGAGTCTCCTCCAGTTCGACAACCCAACGAGCCGCGTGAACAGCCCAACCCACGAGTTTAAACACAGCATCCCCGACTACTACTAGGTAGTGTAGATAGAACAGCAAAGGACACAAGGGAGAAAAAAAAAGACAAGGCCACTTCACAGGAAACAGAAAAGCCAGCCGGATATTTACAATGAATGCTTTCGAATACCGAAACTGCCTAGGGGGAATGCAGAGAATATAAAAATAATGAAGAGGGGAAAAAAAGGAAGTAGAAATAACAGAATATTTATTTAATGGATCGATCCCCCATCTTCGATCCCCCAATTGCCTTCTTGTATTTCCCCCTTTACCCCGGCTTTGCCCCCCCCCCCCCCCCTCTCCCTGTCCCTTTCGCGTAGCAAGTCAGATAGAGCCACCCAAAAGCATTGCGTCTTAGCCAAGTGCTTCATCCAATCATGTAGATTGCCAGGCCACATTACAGAGTCTGAAGAACCGACCGTGGTGTCAGGTGAAGCTATAGCATGTCCCCTCCGTAGGGTACGACAAGCTAGTCGGGGTGAATGTTGCTTCGGGATACAATGTAGAGACAGTCCACCGAGGCGGAGAAGACAGGCTGGGCCTCAAAAGTCAGGAAAGGGGGTCCAATGAATTCATTCTTGGACTGCTTCCGTAGATAACCCAGCAGAAACTTTCTCATTTCACTGCGCCCCAGACACCACAATACGGTGGTTGACAGCTCCTCGGGTAATCATCGTAGCTGATCATAGCAATGTATACCCCTGTCTCTGCATTCTATGCCATTCCCCCCCTATTTCAGCAACGCGAAAATCCGCTCCATCACCTGCTTGGATTCTACGGTCGCTTGTACATGCGTCGGGATCCCTTTGCTCGACTCAAAATGTGGGAAAGCCCACACGTCCAGCTGCCGCGGCCGCGTTATCACTACTGAACTCATCCATTGCGATTCAGAATATAGAAGGTAGTCGAAAGTGCAAAATACAAAAGAAGCATCGAAGGGTTTGCAGCCGCAACGCAGAAACTCAAGGGTGAAATCACTTCTAGTCAGATAGGGCTTGCTCGCGATGGCGGCCACTGCTTTCTTAAACCCTTCGAGTGGATAGCGGGGTCGGCAACTCCCGATTTGTAAAGCTTCTCTACCTTTCGCGCAACAAAGGTCGTTAGCCGAGTGAAGAACCCCTTGCACAATCATGTTCGGTGGGGCGCCTCTTAGGATATTCTGCATACCTGCCCCACCAACCTCTCGCCTCAATCAGAGTGATCAGGCACCAAGTCCATCGCACCAATTCTAAGTCTCCTGTCAAGACCCGGGCTTCTGAAGAGGGAGTCGAATATGATTGTGACAAGATAGAGCGAATGCCCAATGACGTTCACATAGGACGTAAATAGATTTTAGGGGTCTCTAAACCCCCCTGAGAACCTTTCAATGCCATGGGGCCTGGCCACTAAATCCTTCTTCAAGCGTTCTTTCCTCCAGGTTCCGAATAAAGTCCCGGTTGCTGCCCCTGGCACCGCCCCTTTGTGCTCGGCTATCTCGCCTGCCGGCAACTCTACCTGCCCCGGGATCCGTGAGTCCCATACCATCAGCGGGTGGCGGATAGTACGCCGGGCTCGGCTGCAATCGAATAGGCTGACTTGGGTCCAGATGGCTTGCGACTCTCTGGATAGCTGCTGGAATTCCACTTTGTTGCTGATCCATAGTAGAAGCTCGTTGACGTCCCGCTCGAACGGTAGCTTGTTGGTACAGATTTGGTTGCTGAACACCTCCATAGTTTGCGGCTGATATCTGTGCCGGTGGTTGAGCCATAACCATCTGACCATACGGCGATTGCTGTGCAGCATAAGGAGGAGGAGCACCAGCATGACCACCTGAAGTGTACATGCCATTATTTCCATATATGGGAGGCTGTGTATGAGGAGATTGAGGGTATTGGTTAGCCTGCATTGAGTAACTGCCTTGCGCAGCTGCTTGCGCCTGAGCTTGCGCCGCCTGGGCTCTTTCCCTTTGCTTGCTAAGTTCAGCTGCCTGCTGCTGCTGTTGAGTGCCTGGTGCTGGTGATCGGTTGAGCAAGCTTGACTTCAGATTCATGGGCGGCACGAATGAACCCGTGAACTTTTGTTGTGTAATAAATGGATGAAGTTTGGCTTGTTGAGGCGACCACCGTTCCAGCGGGCTGATGGTTAGCAAACCACGTACGAAATCAATAAAAGCTGTCCGGTTGTTCATTTCTAAGGTGCTATTAGCCGGGCCTAATCAAATGAGGATAACTCCAGCTACTCACCTCGCTCAACCTCGCTCGGTTTCATGTTTTTCCGCGGCAGCGGATACGATTTGATGATGTCCGACAGGCTATTTGCTTGAAAGTATTTCTTACTAGGTTGTTCTTTCGTACCTCGCTCTCGGGAATACTGCTCCATGCTCTTCAAATGATAGCTCTTCCGGCCGAACTCGTCCTGTCTCTTTTCGAAGAAGTCGCCGGCCTGCTTGCCGACCTCCAGCATCCAATTTGGTGGATTGCCCAGCATCTCGACAATTCTTGACACCTGGTTATATTCCGAGGAACCAGGGAACAGCGGCAAGCCCAGAAAAAGCTCAACCACGATGCAACCAAGAGACCACATATCAATTGCGGACGAATAGGGGAGACCCAACAACACTTCTGGGGATCGATAGAATCGCGATTGTATGTATGTGTACACAGTTTGCCGTTCGTCACAGGCCGATCCAAAATCGATAATCTTGATAATCGGGCTCTCCAGGTTCTTGAGTAAGATATTCTCTGGCTTCAAGTCGCAGTGTATTAACCGGGCCTTGTTAAGTAGAGCTAGGCCGTTTAATAGTTGTTGAGCAAACACTCGTACAAGTGTTGTGCTAAGACCGCGGAACTGATTCTGCTTTATTAATTCATACAGATTGACACTCAGTAATTCAAATACCAAGCAAAGATGTTGTCGGTGTATGAAGGTGTCTTTAAGTCGTAGTAGATGATGGTCATCGTTCTTGTCGAGCTTTGTGTTCACCTGTCCACTAGTTAGGTTAAAAGTCACAGTAAGACGGTGATGATGCATACCAAGTCTAGTACTGATACTTCCATCATGCTCTGGTTAAAGTAGGCTGTTCGGTTCTTGATAACTTTCACAGCCACGACCTCTTGTGTCTTGAGATTTTGGCACTTGACTACCTGTCCAAACGTTCCCTGTCCGAGTACATCAAGAATAAGGTACCGGTTTCTAGGGATGTCAGATGGCGAGATTTATATAGATGGGATTAACGTGATACGTACTTGTGACCCGCCTCCTCCGATCCCAGTATGTCATTGACGTAGAGGATGTAATCGCTGTCCTCGTTATCATACCCATCATTCTTGGTCCCTTTGCTTGGCTTGGTCAGGACCCGGCGAGGGTTCCTCGAAGACTCATACTTAAAATTGGGGTTGCAAATCCTGTACGTCGCGGGAAGATGAACTGTGAGAGATTGCAGAGGCTACAACAATCAGTCAGCTTATGTCAATGCAGAAATATAACTGGGATATGAGACCGTACACTTATGAAACCTCCTTCTGGGTTTGCTCTCCGGAACGGCGGTTGAGAGTTAATTCTCGGTCGTAGTTCGAATGGAGCCTCGATTTTCCTAAAATGAGGAGCTGGTTTCCGCTCAGCTGGCACGTTTGGGGCCTGAGCAGGCTGTGGCCTCCTTGGCGATTTGGGATCATTAGCGTAAGTACCATCGAGGTTAGGGAAAGTGGGCGACTGGTAACTATCTTGGGCATTGGCAAAAGGAGCTATTGGCGGGAGTTGCGAGCTTTGGCGACCGTAATAGGGACTTGTGGGCGGATAATCGGACCTAGTCGGGGACTGGCGCTGACCGTGGGGTGTTGCATACTGGGCTTGTCCAGATGTCGCTTTCGAACCGTACGGTGACGTGGGCGAAAGAACCTCCATAGGTGAGTACCGCTGGGCAGCGGCTGAAGGCTCAGAAGGCGAATGCAGATTAGATGTCCGACCGGTGTTAGCGAGATGGGACTGATGGTGTGGCCGCATCGGATACTTCAAGACACTATAAGGGTCATGGACATCTTGCATAGGCACATCGCCATTGCCATCGCGTGAGGTGGTGAGGGGCGACGCGACACTAGACTGTGCTGGATGGGAGTTCATTGCGCCCGAATATTGATCGTATTTGAAGCCAGCAGACTGATGGGCTTGTCCCGTCTGTTGGGAATATTCACGAGTAGGCGTCATTTGGCTGGTACCGTTATATCTTCTCGGGGCGCCGGCGACGTCCTGATAGCCCTGCCAGGGATCCATGGGCGGTCGGGCGAGCAAAGAAAAAGGTCTAGCAGGAACGCAGCTTCAAGACGGAGTGCGCAATAAAGAGCGTGCGGTGGCTGAGAGGAGTGGAGGTATTGGGCGGTTGATGCGGAGGGGCGAAAAAGCTGTCGGAAAACCACCAACGAACTGGCGAGAATTGACACGCAGCGGCGGCAGCGGCAGCAGCAGCAGCGTCAGTGGCGGCGGCAGTTAAACGCAGATGTTCTATCAGGGCAAAGCAAGCAAGTAAGTAATAAGACTGATGAAGGTAACTGGGGGGGAACGGACTTCGCTTATCGAAGTAAGTGGGTGGGCATGGTCCTGGGTCTCTCTCGGACTGGGGTCTTTGGGACTTGGGATGGGGGACCTGGGGACTTGGGCGTGGTGGCTACGTGGACAGGCCGATCTTCCCTTGGATTGTTATGGCGGCACGCTTGTTGGCGCGCCTTTCAAAGGATGGGGCGTTGACAGAAACAGGAGAGGGGGAAATGAACGAACGAGACGTTGGCAGCAGACAGAAACAAGTGAGGAAAAAGGAACATAGGCACGGGGATTGAAGAGAGATGCCCAAGCGCAAGACAAGACCTATGATGGAACAGGCAAGGCAAGGTATAAGTAATTGATTAAGTGGTTGGTACGGAGTACAGGCAGAAGAGAAGAGACGGGAGCCAGTCCGTCAGAGAGCTGGCACTATGAGTGTCCGCACAAGGTATACGTAAGTACCGCTTGCTGCTGGTATTGCGTCTAGGTGCCTATTGCCCATAGATACCTACTGCCGATAGGTGCTTATAGCCTATAAGCAGGTACTTACTGCCCTTAGGTAGATAAACTACCCCGCTACTTGTAGTCTGTAGTGTGTATAGGCATGCTATGCTCGTAGGTAGGCAGCTGCTGGCTTATAAACGGGAACGTACGCTATAGGAGACACCGATAGGCACGTAATTCGAAGCAGACCAAGTGAGTACGCAGGTACGTGTTGTCTTCTAGTGAAGGTGATTGGTAATTGGTGATGACATTACTGTAATGATGATGGTGCTGCAGCCGATGATGCTTATGATGACGGTTGGCGGTTGATTAAGCGACCGAGTCAGCCTGTCGTAGGGACGGCGATTGAAAGGAGAACGGGATGCGTGCGGTTATGAATATACAGGTAAGGTATCATCATGTTCTTTTTAAGCGATAACCCTCATGATACTGCGTCGGCAACTGGCAGGTAGGGGAAAGAGAGGCAAGGGCGGGGGAGAGCCGCAGGACATCCCCCCACTGGACTGATGATGCAAGATGCCCACCTTGTACCTCCAGGCCACATAGGTACCTGTACAGACGTAATTTAGGGCGAGATTCGGTCGCTAACAGTTAATATACAGTGCCTGGTAGGTACTGTCAAGGTCCCTAAGGTAGCGTAAAACTTCCAATGGGTCATGTACTCGATTATGTAAGATTCCAATCAGTCCATCAGTTCTGCTACGGCAATTAGGTATGAGTGCTGGATAGCTCTAATAAATCCGATATCATGGGACAAAACCTCCTTTGATTTCTTCACTTGCCACCTTGAATCATTCTATCTCTGTACATTGACCACAGTAGAAACCCCAAATACTACATTATGTATGCAGGTATAAGTATCCGTTCATGGTATCAACCGCACCACACGGGATCCTTCATTTCCATATATTGTTTCATTGTTTAATACGCTCGATATGCTCGTGGATATACGAGACGCTACTTTCGGACCGGCATGTCCTCAACCATTTTCCAAGGCTGTAAGCTAGGCGTCTTGTTGCGCGTCACGAGGCATTGAAAAGTGTGCAAATGATTCTGGCCCATTATTAGGCATTGATCCGATGGAACGGGTATGTCATGCCCAACGATACCACACGTCGGCCGGCGCTGGGAGGGTTACATCGACGGATGCTGGGGCAGCAGGTGAGTGATCTCGAGAGTCGAACCGCTGCCTTCAATGGAAAAGAAATCGCCTTGCTAAAACTTCGCTGGGGCATGCTATATTGCCCCTTTCCATTTCCTCAGGAATGCGTAAAAGATAGGGCTACAACTGTGCTCCCTTGTCTCATTTCATCGTAATAGCTTCCGGCCATGCCGTCCAGATCTTCGCCATGTGTCGTCACATGATTAGCCACCTGAACATCCGGGTTTAACTTGTCACATGCGGTATTGATATCACAGCCGTTTGGTGCTCTTGATTAGCCTGGTTTTCATTTCGATTCGGCATCTTATCTTCGTCCACGAATCATTACCAACCTCATCCGCTCCTGCTGCCTGCAGTCTTCTCGTTGCCGCCACTTACAGGATTGGCTTTGCTCTGCTCCACACAAAATCGTGCTACGGGAAACCCGCATGATCGGCAGTACTTAATACAAAGATCTTAGCATCTTCGCCGTTTTATTCTTGCTTTCCACCCTCCCAAAAAAAACAAGAACCTAGTCCTCGCCTATCCCAACATCTACGCTTGCCGCTTCGAAATAATAGGAAAGAACGGCGGCAGCATCCTTAATCTCGTCAGCCCATGGGAAAACAATGCAGTTGTATCAACGATCGCCCTGGAGGTATCAAAGAAGTGCTGAGAAAGAAGCCCACAAACTTTTGGAACGGAATCAATGTGACAACGATACGGCTCATCATAGCGCCAGATCAGAGCGAACATCACAAAGCCATGAAAAAGGAACTCAGACCAAAATAAGTAGAAATGTCACCAAGAAAAAAATGGGTTACATGAAACCTGAAGAGGGAGAGAAAAAAAGACCCCATTTTCCACCATGCACCATGTGTCCTGGCAGAGCAGCCACACCAATGCTAGCATCAGTAATCTACTTCTGCGGTTGATACTGTGCCGACGACTTTTGCTATGTCCTTTCCCAAGCCCATCGCCAGAAAGCAAAACAATCAAATCCTACTTCGGATGTAAACAATGACCGAGACGCTTGGGAAGCTAGCCCTGATAGTTGGGGTATGCGTTGTTGAAGTTCTGATTCGGGGGCGGTTGACTCCATTGCTGGTTTGGGGGCTGCTGACCACGGCCATAGCCTCCCGCGCTCGGAGGTCCACCATACCCCATCGGCTGCGCTCCGTAGGCAGCAGGGGATTGAGCTGGCGGTCCACCGTATCCTTGCTGGGCCCCGTATTGACCTATGGGCGTCAGCATCGTCTTCAAGGGATTGTCGCCGGGCTCAGTGTGAAGCTTACCTCCGTACTGGGGGTAGAAAGGGGATGGTGTACCTGAGTAAGCAGGAGGCTGAGCACTCTGAGGGCTGAACGCCTGCTGTTGAGACGGATCAAAAGGCCCCTGGGGGTTACTGGGCGTCTTGTCCTTTCCCCACTGCGACGGTATGTGTTAGTTACTGGCTGATGACTCGTGCAATTGGATGAACTTACACTACACTTCAGCGGCCTGCCGTTTACATTGTAACCATTCAGTTGGCAAATTGCCATAGCAGCGTTTTCATGCGTATCCATTTTGATGAACGCAAATCCACGGTCAGCTTGGAAACGAGACTCCGTCACATAACCGAAATTCTGAAACAAGGGAACAAGGTCGTTCTGGGTCGTGTACGGGGTCAGATTACCCACATAGCAAGTCGTTTGCCAGGCAGGCGTCTGATTAACAATCATATCATAACTTTGAATACCATGTGTTGGGAAATGGTGGTGGCCGTAAGGGGTGGTAGGCGTCATGCCCATTGTCTGCATGGTTTGCTGCTGGGCAATTGAAGGCTGGCCTTTCTGATTAGCCCAATTGCATCGAATAGCGCGAGATCCCAGCCACTCTCCATCCATAGAGCTCAGCGCCTTCTCGGCATCGCTGCGGTCCCGGAAAGCAACAAATCCATAACCGCGAGATCGTCCTGTCTTCATATCCCACATAACGCGTGCTTCAGAAATGGTGCCAAAGGCAGAGAATGCCTGGAGAAGGACTTCATCGTTAACTTCGTTGGATAGATCACCAACGAAGATGTGAAAGTGCGACGAGGTATCCTCTTTGTTGGTGGTGTTGGACTGATAAGCCCAGTTGACACGGATCTCCTTTGCAGCCGTTAGCCACTATCCAACCATTGACTACAGGCACAACTCACAGCTTGATATACTCGGCGGCCATTCAGATTTTGCATAGCACGCTCGGCAGCACCAGGGTCGTCATATTCCACAAAACCATAGTTATAGCCCTTAGCCTATGCAAAACCAGTCAGCTTAAGTCGGGCTCAACGAGGTACGACGGTGTGACGGAGCATGACTAATCATACTATCTACATCCGGCTCTCGTTATAGGGACAGAAGCAACTCACGTTCTTGTCGGGGATAATCTTTACGTTCTGGACGTGGCCTGTTGTCTCGAAGATTTGCCGCAGAACATCCTCTGTGACGCGGGGATCAAGGCCGCCGACGTATAGTGCACGCTTATTAGGCTCGGGTGCAACTCGACGCGGGAAAGGACCTCCGCTTGTAGGAGATAGAACGGAGTTCTTATCAACAGCCGACATAGGGGACGTAATCGCGGTGGGGATGGGATTGGTGTTGGGCGGGATGTGCAACGGCGGAGGAGGCATGTGCGCAGGGTTGCCTTGGCCATTCTGATTGCTGTCAAATCCAGGTGCACCAGCGTTGGGCTGCGGTGGCGGCGCCGGGAGCTGGGAACCAGCAGCGGGGGCGCCAGAGTCTGCCATTGGAACAAATTGGTAGGATGATGCTTTGAGATTTTAGTGGTCCCCAAATCGAGGCGGCCAGGACTAACGAATCGATGGCCGAAATCGACGATTCGACAACTAGGAGAGTAGAAACAGGCCGTGCGTTGCTCTGCGGCCAACAATGATGCAGGGCTTTGCAACTTGGTCGGGAGGAGATAAAGGATGACTGAGGTCGCGTATGAAGATATTCGGGTCTCGAAGAGCCGAACAATGACCAATCGCAGGCAGCGCGGTGACTACGTTGAGGCTCACGATGTTCGCACAGAAGAGCTGTTCGAGGCGTGCAGAAGAGCGGCGGCGTGTGTAAGGAGGCTCCTCAAGCAAGGCGAATCGATTGTACACAGCGCGGGTAGATTATCCAGGTGTATGACGACAACGTACGTAGAAGTCGATGTGGCAGCGACACACGACACAGACCGCAGCGCAAGCTGTAAGGCACACAGATATGCCGTTCGTAGGCAGTGGCGACAGCCGAAGAAGTCAAGTAGACAAGCGCCAAAGACCCCGAGATGTACGAATCGGCTGAGACGCTGAACTGGCACGCGAACGTAATGATGCTGAGTACGGTGACAAGGGAAAAAGCGAGCCGGAGGGAAAAAAGACTAGTAGCGACGAGAATGATGACAACAGACACGGGACCGGAACGAGACAAGAGAGGGGAAAAAAAAGGAAAATGTCCAGAAAGGAGGAGTCCCCCGGTTTCTCGACACACAACACCGACGATACGTAAAAAGCGGTTTCGCACAACGGAGAGATGAGAGGGGAGGAGAGGAAAGCGAAGCAAACAGAAAATGGCAACGGGGACCAAAAGTATTGAAGTACCGGCTGGGTGGAGAGTCACAGCAGGCTGGAGGTCCAACTGCGGGATGTGGCTGGTGTGCACAGTACTTACCAACGTCCTAGGTGCGGTATTGTAGGCGCCCTTAGTAGGTCGTAGGTACCTAGCGCAGACCCCTGGAGTGGGGGGATGCGGGGCCTAAAAGTTGCGATGCACTTAAGAGCGTGGTAGTGTACATAATGCAATTACTTATGCGCTACATAATGAATATAACGTGCATTCAGTATTTCGCACATTCCACGGTTAACGTCACAGCTTGAATATCAGTAGGTGGTCCGTACCGACCAATACTGCTAGATACCTACCAGTGTACTACTCACCGGCCGCATCTTCGCTCGTTTTACACCAGGCGGCAAAGAAGCTGCTTGCGGTGTAGAGAGCGATATGGGGACATCTGGCTTAGCCCGGAACATTGTTGCTTCCCGTGTTTCACCCGGTAGCTCAAGAAGTCCACGGATTTCACGGAACCTGCGCCTGAGCTCACAGATAGAGCAACTACATGATTGTAGGTAGCATGTACATGATATAGCGTAGTACCTCCATTATGTAATTACCGCAAATGAATTAGTTACCGTCGAGGTGCCACATGGCGGGGTAGTGCGGTGCTTCTTGTCATTCGGTCCGGTCCACCATACATACATTCGCCAGATACCAACTCATGCAAACCGCCTTCTAGGAGTGGCAACCTTGTGAACGGGAGTAGATATCTCTTATCTAGATGAATAATGCATACCCCCAGGCAGTACCTACTAGTGCATATCCCGGGTAGATGATGTTTATAGTTACAGATCCATTGACGCCGCGGTGATTGCGTTAGCCACACGTCAGCCACAGATGCTCGAGCCAAGTATGTATTCCCTGCATGGCGCAACTTTGGAATGGAATGTCTGCTCCAGCCCTTCTTACCATTCACGTACTTCGTACTCCGACAACCAAATCCAGGCTCAAAAGGTGCGCCTGCGCGGCAGGTCGGAAACAGGTGGGATAAAGAACAGACTCGGAGCTTATAAGGTAGCGCTTGAACCTTCAGAGACCATTCATATTTATTTATTTATTTACCAACTCCCCCCACAAAGCCTCCATTCCATTTGTCCAGCTCCGGCCCTGAACACTCGTCGATTTCTTGTGTAGTTCCCCGAACCTCCAGCCAGTAGTTTTCCGTGCCGGGTCCTGCCGGCCTGCCCACCACAGCGATGGCGATATCAACCGATGAAGCACTGCTGATATTGAATCAATCGTACAAAGACACCGTAGGCTTAACGGTCTCGCCTCGCCATTGCCACTTTTTTACTGACACGCCATCTCACAGCTAATCCAAGCCGGGAAGCATTTTAGACTGATGGCCAAAGATGGGCCAAGCGCTCTCATTGGTGCAGACAGCGGAATCCAGGCCAAGACAGCCGACGCCTTGAGCCAATATCATCTTGCTCTGGCCCATATTGAGGCCGAAATTGTGCGTGCAGCGTCGTCGCACCTTAGTTAGCTCCTTGAACTGGAATCCCGATTGACTTTGATTAGATTCGGGCGAAATCCGTCCTTCTCAGGGACCTTGAAAACTTACGCGCCGCACGGGCTCCGGCTCCCGTGACTGCCTCCGTTCCCATCCCCACTCCACAATCCGCCGCGCCGGCGGCCCCGATGATGGAACTTCCTTCCGCTGCCGCGCATTCGCATAACTTGAATTTCCCAGCTACTACCGCTGTCCCAAATACCGCCACTGCTGTCATATATCCCCCGGGCAATGGGACGAGAACGGGTGCGCCGTTCCCGGACATGGGCATGGGCATGTCTACCGACGTGGTCGACCTGACGTTTGGGGAGAAGAAGCCTTCCCCACGGCTCCAACCTGGTTCCGTCAAGTCAGCGACCCGTCCGGTCCCGTCTGCAAACATTGTCAAGCCATTATCAAAGTCAATCCCCAAATCTATGCCACCGGCGAAAGTGACACCCGTTCCTCCACCGCAGATCCCACGGGCCTTCCAGGCCTTAAATACCTCGAGCCAGCCCAAGTCTCAATTGTCGCCCCAGCTTCAAAATGCAGTCCAGACTGCTCAGTCGGCACGCCAGGCTATGCCTGCTAAAGCCATTCAAGTTAAGGCTGTGGGCGACATGCTGGACCTCCCACCCACAGGGGCCGGCAACGTGACCTCTACAGTTACGGGGAATGGTAAACGGAGCTTCGCCGATATGACGTCGTCACTTTCTTCCGCGCCCGCCGAAACCACGGGGGCCCCGCCTGCCCCGATGCCTGAGTTCGACCTAGCAACATTTGCCCCCCAACCCGGAATTACCAACGTCCCCAAAGGTAACATGGTCAGGAGGAAGATCACACAGCCGTCAAACGCGAGCTCCAATATGGATGAAATATTCAACTTAGGTGACGCTGGCAAGAGCACGGACAGCATGTTTGATCTAGGCGGCGGCGAAGCGAACGACAGCACTTTTGACGACATGATGTTCTTCGGCAGCAACAACGGCAACAATGGCAACAGCAGCAGCAGCAACACAAACAACCACCCCGAGATGGGACAATTTAACGAAGCATATTTCCACCTCTAAGAGGCCCCACGAGATCCCATCTATAAACTTGGGGTCACCCATTTACAGAGTTTGAAGATCACGATCTATTCCACATCCCCGAGAATCGGAAGGCCACTACTAAAACACATAGATTTCATATTCAGTGGTTATTTTCATTACAACCTATTCTGAGCAGAGTTTCACCGTGAGAAAGGAGGAAGGGGGGCTGCTCCTGGTCATTATTCATAGAATGTCATCTAGCGCGGTATGATGCAAGCTGCTCTGAAAGTGTTATCACGGGCCGGTTGTTATCATTGTCATGATCGTTTTAGGGGCTAGCACAACGGGAATATCATACAATTACGCAATGATACATATTCTAAACATGCGCCTTTTGACCGAGAGCGGGACAAAAACTCCCCTTTAAGGAATGATCTTACAAATCACGAGTTATTGCAACAGCGTACTGTTATATATAATCATTGACAGGCGTATCAGCTCAGCAGAATAGGGCTTTCAACATCTGCGCGGCGTCATCGGGAGGGCCTGCTAAACAGGTCTAACGCAATATCCTAGACGAAGTGGCTCAAATACACTGAGGTTCCACGCCTTCATGTGTCGATACAGTCTCATTGACGTGTGTCCTACACTGTCGGCTCTTGAGTGAGCCAGGTGAACAAAAGCACTACCTAGATAGGGTAGAGAGCAGAACTAGACGCCTTAGAAAGACTATGAATAGAGCATGTAGGCAGCAATGCCACGGGTGATTTCTAAACGAGGCAATCACCAAATTCAGGCTGTCTGGAGGGGACAAGCCCGGTGGTATGGTGCTATCGTAGGCGAGCGTTTCGAGGGGAGCAAATCTACAGGTAATTGTGCGTTGCGTTTTATACCTGGTAGGTATTAGCTTCAAAGGCTGAAACATAATGTCTGCTCCTGTACTAGAACTGATCGAAAATCCTAATTTTTCGTGAAGATGGTGAGCGCAGTGCTGGTTACTGATGAAGTCTGAAGAAGTCGACACAACATCATGATAGTCTGCAGGTGTCATGACGGCGGATAATAGAGCTTAGTGCCAATGAATGAAGTACGGGTTCATCGTTTCCCATATACATGAGGTTGAGTGTTAGTAGTCCCCGGCATTTCGATGTATTATCATAGCTTTCACGCATGATAAATCTAGTATCGGCACGTTCTTTCGAAAGTCGTTATATACACATCAGGCTATGTACTATCTACGCGGTATGTACTGTATACCTATTATAGAGATACTCACGGTTCAAATCCTAGAACAGCCGTCTCGAATTGTATACCAGGGGTTGATGGGAATGACCGTTAATTCAGATAAACGGATAAATTGTCACTTATTACAACTCAAGGACCTTGCGTGACCTGGAACATAGGCTGAAGCAGGGATGGGAGAGCCGTGTTCCTCAGGCCAACCCAGTCATGGTCCATGACACCATATCCCTCATCGTAGTCGATCGTGCCTTGGCGGAGGTAGTAGGAGCCCATGAGCGCCCAAATGGCCCACTCCGAGTCGTTACTGACGACGTAACCCCTCAGACATTGGAAATACGTGTTATCAGCATCCGAAAGGCCCTGGTTAGGCCCTCCAGTCATGCCAAAGCCAAACTCGGTGAGCATCAAGGGCGCGGTGTAATTAAGACCCTGCGCCAGGACGAAGCCGTCAAAGAGCCCGTATGTATCTTTCAGCAGATCGCAATTGCCACTGGCGACGGCGAAGGTCACGGTGAATTGGTATGCGTGCCACTCCCAAACGTGCTTGCCCGCCCACGCACTCCAGTCGATATTGCCCTCGGTGCGAATGTGCGTGAGGTCAGTTGCTGACTGCGTACCGCCCATAATTATAAGCACATCTGGGTTGGCCTTATGGACACGCGTTGCGGCCTGGCCGAGGAAATTGTACCAGTCCTCCCGCCCATTGAACGTGCCTTGCAAGAGAAATTCGCGGATCTCGTTGCGGAGCCCCATACCAATAACGCCTGGTTGTGTGGCCGCCCATGCCGCCATAGACTCAACGCCCTTCAGCCAGTTGTCTGTGTTGAAGTAGCGACTGTTGGCAGAGTTATAACCGGCTCCTTTGTCCCACCATCCGTTCCCATCAGTAAGACCGCCTACAACCTGTTAGTCCTTACACGCCAGCATTGGCTTATGTGATACACCAGACGGGCAAAATGGGCCTTGACATATTCATCGAAGTTTGGCAACTTACAGCACCAGCTGGCCTTGCTGACATGGTTATCCAGAATTGTCATGACACCCTTTTTCCAGAGCGCAGCAATGACGGCCGCATAGGCATCCCTGGTTGTGCCGGTAGCGGCGAACGGGTTCTTGCTCACAATTTGCGAGTACATGTTCTGCATAGCGTTGACATCCACACTAGCAGCCGTCGCAGCGTTGGTGAAAGACTGAGATAGGGTGATATTGGGGTCCAGGGCGTGATCGATCGAATATGTGAGGCGCACGCAGTTGTACCCTTGCGCAGCCACGAAATTGGCGATATAGTCAACCGACTGCTTGTTCAAACCCTCGGGGGTATTAACCTCGAGATGGCCGGACCAGTTTATACATCGTAGTTTCACGCGGTTGCCATCGGCATCGAGGATCCATCTCGAGGACGTTTTGAGCGGTAATTTGGCCGCCAGTGCCGGTAAAGCGGCCGCACAAATGGCCAGAACCGAAGCAATCTTCATCGCGATACGCGACAAGTTGAGGAAATATCGGACGACCCTCTTATTGCTATGACACTGAAAATCTGTATCCAAACAGTATATATAAGTGACGATCAAGGCAAATATATCCAGAGGGCGCGTGCTTTTGTAGGAAACGCCACAACAATCTAGGCAGAACGGACATTAAGTAGACGCTCGAGAGATCACTCGGAGTACTCACGAGGATGCCCGGACTTGATTATTTCTTAGTCAATCACGTAGAGATGGGCCCTAGGACGGCTAACAAGCAACAGGCAGAGCGAAGACAGCTAAACGAACGAGTAGGTGACTGTCGTCTCGTACAGCAGGTGACCGAGCAGCTCAGCTGGATCGACATAAGACTATCAAAGGCGATAGCAGCAGGAGCCATAATGATAAGGCTAGGAGGGCCACGTTCTATAGGAAGCAGGCGTATAAATAGTTCAATGTCGTGATGCACACCGAATGCGAGCCATCCACACGAGGAGGCACGTGTAAGGGGACATGCCCACTTCGATTCTTCTTCTCCATCACATACTGCAAACACTTCTGGTAGCCAGGCTGCTAGTAACAAATGTATTGGCCTCACCGGAGAAGAGCCTGCCTAAAAACCCCTGGGCCGAGGCAAGCAAAAGAAAGCATTATTTAGCCGAATGAGACCTGCCATGCGCGGAAAAAAGTCCCATCTCTCATCTGGGGTGTGAAAGCAGCTGAGGAAGCTAGGCCAGTTGGTCGATCCAATACGCTCATCCAATGATGGCACATAGACGACGTAGTGTGGCACGCTCGCCAGGTCATTCGGTCATTCGGGCATCCAAGTTCGGTCCCCGTCAAGCGTCGCAGCGTCGACATTCGGCGCGCAATGCGGCAGGTCTTTTTCCAGTAGGTAACATTCACCCGACATATCGGAATTCGCGTGCATCAGTAGAGTGAAGACCTGCTTCCAGACAACGGACAACGGGCAACGACGTCTGCTTTTGAATAGGTGAATGACCTTTGAGCATACCAGGTATGATCGGTACTTTGGTACGAAAAACCAGCAAAAACACCAGTTTACGGTACCTATCTAGCATCGCTTACTTAACACGTTACCAACACAAGCAGGCCACCAACTGGGGTCGGCCACCCACCCCAATCCGCCAACTGGCAACAAGAGAGTCGCCCGCACCTGTATTTGTTAAGCTCCGCCATTGGCCGAGCCAGGTTGATGGCCTATCCGGGTCGGTAACCCGTTAGATACGGTAAGTAATGCTCGTCATCCCGAGATCACAGTGTACAGACCACATGACCGTCAGGTATTCGTAGGCAATCCGCACCAAGTATTTTATATATGAAGGCTGGAGATGATCGGTACCTAAGAACTCGGACGCGTACATACCAAAATCCTCAAAGCCTACCACAGATATGGTATGAATCAGTACGTTGAGACCGTCCAGATATCTCCTGTGTACTGTATTAAGTAGGTAGGTATACCTTAGTTAGACGGTAGCGGGCCTAGGTATTGGTACCGCTAAATACAGTATCAAAAGCGGATCATACTGTAACAATTGTCTCCAGCTTTCGTGCCAATATAAGGAGGTAGGTAAGGTAGTTATAATAAGTTCAACTGATCTTCTCAGATGACCCACCCCATCACAGGCGTGTGCTGGTGTGTATGCCCCTTCTGATTTCTTCCTCTCAAGTCTTTTCTCCAATCAGAGATGAAGCACCGAAAGAAAAGGGGTTGAAGAAAAGACGGGTTTCACGTGGGTAGGTAAAAGTAGGTTAGTGACTCCATCGCCGGCCTATTTTCATGCGATAGACAAAGCGTCCTGGGGAACCTCTACGAGGACTTGGTACGACTCGTCGGGAAATTTCAAAGACAGATTACACAAGTCGTGCGGATGATTACCAGGTTAGTAAGTCCCGTGTGTGCACCACAATACCATCAACTTGGCAGCTCACCCTCAATAAAGACGACGCCTGACACCATGCTGGCAACACCAAAACCTGTGGACATTGTACCTTCGGCAACCAAACGGCTCCACAAGCACAGGCCCGGCTTGTCATATGTAGATCCTTGCTTCCAGAAGGGAGGCTATGGCGATGGGTGTATTAGGAAATATGGAATTTGTTGTATTAAACTTTTCATCATCATCATCGTCATCGTCATACCCGAAGCAGCCTTGTATATCATGTGCTCCCGTTTTATGATAGTGAACTATCAATGCTCACGTCGGTTCAGACGTGCTATGAACATAGTGACTCGCTATTCGCGGCTAATGATAAGTACTATTGTGACGCAAGTCAAATACGCCGAGCTCAACACATCTGGTATTGGAAGGAGGCCCGAGCGGATCAGCGACAGCTGCGGATTTAGAGACCGGCATCAGGGCACCGTAGTAGTTCCTTGGTGGGCAGCTACTGGCACAGAGGCCTCCAATTCTTTTCTCCTGGATAGCAGGCTTTTAAATGCGCCAAGGCAATGGACCAAGGATTCCTCGTCGGGAGCGCAGAAGCGGTAAGTTTTCTCATCTGTGATGATCTGCATACAGTGCACCTTGCTTCTGCTGATCGGATCAATGTCCACCACATTCACGATCGACGCTAGCGCCAAGATAAAGGAGGCCGTGTACTCTAATTCATCCTTGTAAAGAATTAGATTTCTAGGCCGGAGCACTGCCCAGCAATTTTTCCATTGCTTCATGCCGTGCCTCGCTTTGAGAAACCAAAGCCAACCTTGCCAGACTATTCGATCGGGGTCTCGCTCTGCGTTGAGCCCGCTCATCTGACTGGCGTTCTGGTCCCCCATGACGGTTCGTCTAGAGTGCTGGTCAGCCTGCGCACCAGGAGCGGAGGTTGATGGCGATGTAAAGCTTTCGACCGAAACCCCGTGTTCCCTTTGGCCCTCCTGCTCGGAAAGGTCGGATTGCGAAGCTACCTCGTTCGCGGACAGCCCAGAATAATCGTGATGAGACGGGCGTCTCTTCGAGCGTACTGATTTCGACGTGGATCGGTCGAGGGGTTCCGGCGAACTTGAGATGAATCGGTCGTGATCGGACACAGGCAGATCACGGGATCCATCTGTGGTTCTCAGCATCGATGTCGGTGCAAAGGTCTGGCGGCGAACGATGGGGCTAGCCAAGAACATTTCTTCCTCCTCCTCTTCAATTCTAGCATCCCGCCGTATGAGGTCAATCCACTCCTGCGCGTCCTTAGCATTTGGTGCTTCAAAATGATAATTCCTCGCCGGAGAAAACAGTCCGAAAAGATTCGTTCTCTTCTGCTTGGGGTCATTCAGGGGCGCGACGGCCGATAAGTCTGACAGGTATATCTTGTGTCGAAGTTTGCTTTCCTTATCCGATTTGTACATGTATAGGGCATTAGGTCGCAACACAAGATACACCGGCTTCCAAACCTGTTGGGACAAGTCGAATATTAGCATCCTCACCTAGCCACGGTGTGCTCAGGCGTTTCCAGCGTACCTTCGTTCTTTGGGTTCGTTTTTGCACATATCCCGACTTGATGACGCGGTCGAATTCGAAACTGCCATTTTGATTCACGGGGCTCGATATCGAAAAGGCCAGTTGGGATCGAAGTTTGTTTACAGCGTTGTTTATCGGGAAAGCTATGGAGGTGGCGGGAATGGCAACGGTCGGCCTGCGACCTGGCAATGATGCACCAGTTGTCGGTGGGGAACACTGAGTAGCTGTCTCTGCCATGGTGAGAGATGGCGAAAGCGTCATGCGGCAGATGTCTTTACGACGGCAGAGGCAGCGGGTAATTAGAATTAGAGATATTATGCACGAATGCCACGGGATAAGTCTGAAGAGGAACGTCTGTTTTCATCGACCGCGTAGCATACGAGCCACTTCTCTCCTTGGGAGCTGGATCCTGATGCAGCTGTGGACGCTTGCTCGCGTGAGCTTTGTTTTCGAATTGCTGCCCCAGAAATGATCCGAGGAATCAAATCCTAGGCTATGGTCGCGTGCGAGAAATCGAGCAGGCAATGAAGCGGAGGAAATGGAGGTACGGCAACGAAAGTCTTGGGGCCCGAGGTAGTTGGATGGAAAATGGTAAGTTCCAGCAGATGGTAAGAATGGTACTGTACGAACAAGAAGCGGCGAGGTGGGAATTACGCGTAGTTGATTAAGGAAAGGACGAAGGAGACGAAGAGAACGGAAAGCGACGAAGCTATTGCAAAGTTAATTTGGGTTGGAGAATTGGCAAAATAGAAAAGTAGCAGAGCAGCAGGATGAGTATAGAAAGTTGGCGAGTTGGCGAGTTGGCGCGTTCATCGCCAGCGGATTAGGGGTTGCTTGGTACAAACGGCAGTGGAATGTTGAAGTGTGAAATGCCCCTCACTTTTACATTAGTTAGGTAATTACGACGTGTGCGTTCTTACCTATCTAGGCACTGATCGGCCGTGGGCAGGGGCTAGAATTACACTAGCGTACAATTTTCAGTACCCATCAAAGTTAGTACTTCCTCACTACTTAGGTGGCCTATCGGTAATAATTAGGTAGTCCGCACAGGCAGTTAGCTCTTGAATTTGCACCTACATGGCTAAGTGTTGAGTTTATGAGCCAATGAGAGGCGTAGAAAAGGCGTATCCCACTAAAACCATAGCCAGGCTGGGCTAGTTAACTCAAAACCTTTTATTGGCAACTCTTCTCAGCGGCATAATTATGCACTGGAATAACTGCACTGTACCGGTACATTATGTGCTTCGTACGGAAGCTGCTACGTACTGAGTAGAGACTTGAAGAGAGCCATTTTCATTTCTTTTCATTTGAGACACGCACGCGTGT
Organism: Xylaria intraflava; assembly: GCA_022385655.1. Classification (NCBI taxonomy): domain Eukaryota; kingdom Fungi; phylum Ascomycota; class Sordariomycetes; order Xylariales; family Xylariaceae; genus Xylaria; species Xylaria intraflava. Next base: position 55,261 of record MU279795.1, on the reverse strand, counting down.
TGTTTCTCCCATTGAGGCACGGTCTTTAGCGCTGACAGCGTGCCTTGAACAGAGTTCCCCGGCGCTTGATAGGCGCTAAATTTCACTGCCGACCCATTGCCGGCCGCCATCCCAAAACAAAACACAACAAAAAAGCACCCCGAGTACTGAGGTCCATGCCTTGACAGCATGCTTTCCAGATGTAAAGGCGGCCTGATAGCAATGTATAGGGAACATGACATGCCAGGACTCCTTTATACTGTGGGATAACTGAGCATTTTCACATCATGCTATGTTTAGACCCTCAACCAACTCACGCCGCCGACCAGGACGTCTCAGCGCCACCGACGCGCCGTGCTGTTGAAGCTGCCCCCGTCCGCTGACGTATCCGTATGCACTGCTGTTGGTCTGCAACAACGCCAACCTCTCATTCTTACACCTTACGCGCTCTGACCCTGCAGAGCGCTTGGGGAATCCTGCCGGGGACAGTCGCTACGCTCGCATGAGGCCGGGCGCGTAGTGCCTTGCTGTGTATACGAATATGAAACTACGGGATGCTTCAGCTCGGACCTACTGGCTCGGGAAATGCTGGCAGTTGCCGCGTGGCCGCAAAGCGGACCTGCGGCGTGTGGTGACGATGCACGGCGATGGGGCGTCGGAACAAGGGCGGGGAGGGCGCGCGCGTCTGGAATGCGCCAGGTGTGCGCGAGAGACGTGTCGTGGCAGAAAGGCTAGGTGAGAGACCTACCTTACCGCAACCTGCACGTCATGTCCGGCTTCGAGGCTTCGAGGGAACGAGGAATCAAGCCAGAATATCAACCAGTTGTCGTATGCGTCGCTGGCTATGCCAACACTCAAGCAATTGCGACGTGACTCAGCATCTAGGGTCTAGCTCGCCCTACCCATCCTTTCGCTCGGTCCCTTGGACGAGACTAATAACATTGTCACGGCGTATCAATTGGAATGGCGATAAATTCTCGAGGCAGCCTCAGTTACTATTGCCCGTCCGCCTACTTATGATGAGTCCATGATCAGGTAGTCAATACATGAGAAAACACGGTGCGCCTCGTTGGATCAATTTATGTTTGCAACTTTATCTACACATCCGTTCTCCCCATGGGCATACTGTTCACGCTTGACTACACCCAAGTAGACTGGGTCGGCTAGCGCTTCCAAGGGGTTAGGAGGGTCAGACACGGGCAGTTGTTGGTTATGGGTAATGAAATTCGAGATCCAACTGACTAAGTCTAGTTAAGGGAGTGAGTGAAAAAAGAAGGTAAGTAAAAGGGAAGCCTGAAGGCAACGCTCACGTAAGTCCTCTAACCGGCCTGTCCACCAAGTCTATAAGTTACTAAGGTATGCGCATTTCGGTACGGTTGCAAGGGAGTACACCCCATTGCGAATGGCAATACTGTTCCAATTCAGTCTCTATCAGCCTCGGAAAAGCTGCAAGAGTTGACGTGCGTCGTGCGTGGCCGTTACACTTTCTTCCCAACCCATACCAGTTGTGGGTAGATGATTGCCGCGCCGTTCCTGACTTCTTCCATAGACCTTTGCTCTAGAGCGCGCGACACCTCGGGGGCTTTGAGCATATTGGTCGTAATCTCTTTCCATACACCGAGATACCTGCCAATTATTAGCTTTTTGATGTGCAAAATAGAAACACCGGGGCAATCTGATGCTGGGTAATTTACATATCATTCAAGAGCCGCGCCACGTTCAACCCTGCCTCATAGACATAAAGCGAGGACCCCGTGTAGCCGTTCTCGTCCATGATCTGGGCGAAGTTGCCTTTCCACCTAGAGAAAGATCGTATTAGCGCGTCAGGCGTAATTTTCTTGGTCGTAGCATCTAGCGGCTCACCTGTCGTCTACGTTAATTTGCGAGAAGAGTTTGCTGAGATTCTCTCCCGATACACCTGAAGCGACTTTCATCGAGTTGTTGGTCATGTCGACTTCTTCCCATTAGATATATCCCCCAGGTCCTAGAAGGAAGGGTAAGAATGAGTAACGTTCCCCTAGTAGATATAAGGTAGAAAATATCCTTGGATACATGACATACTCAACATCTTCGTCAGGTTTGCAAGTACGGGCCGGGGGTCTTGGTTTTTCACGACAAGGGTGATAAGTCGGACGTGAATGATGTCAAAATGAGACTCAAATTGTGAAGATGGCTCTTCAAAGATGTCCCATGTATGCATTTGCACGTTCGGCTGCAGCCAAGGTTTGGGAGTGACTTGATCCAGGCTAACATCAAAGCCGTGAAACTCGCAAGTCTTGGGCATTTTGCCAGCGAGATCGTAGAGCCAGATACTGCGAGTAATTATGTTATCAAGTGAAACAACATAAAAGGGTTGAGTAGAACATACCCATTGCCTGTGGCAATATCTGCAATCTTCAGGTCGGCACGGTCGACAGGAATTCCTGGGTAGATGAGATACCCGAAGATGTCTTTCCAAAGATAATGTTGACCTGTGAGGCTAGATTATGTGTCAGTAATATCGTGGGAAAGAGGTCACGCCGGGATTGAATTATTACCGAGCGCCCGCAAAACAATCCCGCATCATCCGATAGCCATGATTTGTCTTCGCATCGTCATAGGCTTCGTCCGCCTCTGCCAACACAGAGGATTTGTTGCAGACTTGAAACATGGTCGTCATTGTTTCTTTGGCTTGAGAGTTCTCTTTACGTTGCTCGTCCTGGACGCATAAGTGATCAGCAAAAGGTGATCAGATTACCCAAGAACAAGTTGAGCCACGTTAGGCGCAGGACGGAATACTGAGCTACCTTTGCGGTTCGGGATAGAAGGGAGTGTCGCGGGTAAGCTGAATACCATCCTGGAGATGGACGCGTGGCTGATATACACTATCTAGTCCCTAATCTTCATGCTGTTGTGCATCTCTGTGGTATATAAACGGGTGTCACGTGGGAACGTTGGAAGAATACAAGTTGCGTTGACAATTAACATCCGGGCCAATAGGAAGATCATGCCTCTGTAAGTCATACTTCCGTATCAATTCGTCATGTTTCTGTATCAATCGTCATACACTTCCCTTGTTAGACACTCAACTATTTGACAACGGTGACTTCGGGACTTTCAATAACGATCATGTCTCTGCTAATCAAGGTCACGAGTCCTCGATCCGAGGCGATTATCCATCCTTCGGATAAGGTTCTTTCCCACCAATCGCTGACAAAGTGTACAAGTATCCCCTCGGCTCTGGGCTACTTGGCAATTCGTCAATGCTTAGAGTGATCCGAGACAGAATTGTCCTATTAATAGTGATTACTCTGCAAATTTGCCTCTGCGTTTTAGCATCTCAAACCGGATAGGGATTGTGTAGATGGACTGAGGGAAACGGCCCGTGTCCGGCCGCTTGCCGAATAGTCTATTGGATCTTGTGTGAATTCGAACGGAGGTTCGAGCATCATTGACTCGGAGCAAGAGCCGACGGCTGGCGGCTCTTTAACTGGCCTCATGAGTCATGATGCTACGTGAAGTCAGAAGGGATGCACATTGGTCGGCCAACCGCCGGTCTGTCGACCAGAATCCCTTGACCGATGGGGTATGGTCGATTGACGGTCACCCGGGAGGGAGTTTGGGGTTGACAGAGTGACACATCGCTCGGCCGGTCTGACGATCTGCTAGCCGAGATCCTCGTTCTTCGGGTGGGTGGTGAATGAACACTCGACGGCGATGGACTCCGGGGAGGATAATTAGTTCCGGAATAAGACAATCACCAATACACTGATAGAGTAGGGAAGTACTTCACTCAGACCTCACTATTTACATCACAATACTATAAGGGTGAAAGTCAATGCTATTGATTCTTAGGCCTCCCTTTCTGATAAAACTAAAATGCCCCCTTTCTTATACAAAGAGACACAAATAAATCAAGACGATCGCTATACGTTTCGGAAGAGATGAGATCTACCGATGGCATCCTCGATCAACGATCACTGGCTTCGAAGCTTCTCTGATCATCAGCATTTTTGAGTTTACCGACGACTCTCGTACGAACGGAAATAGACCTAGCGAACATGACGTATTCAATTCTCGCTTCTGCTGGCAGTCGGATCATTGTTGACTACGTAGAGTGTCGGCTATTTAAGCTGTCGGATGAAGTCTGGCTCAATCTAGGTCCGACTTCACCACTCAAGTCGACGATTGTTTTCATGCTTAGCATCATCGTTCCTCGAATGGCGGTCTTTCCGGGAAAACATTGTTAAAATGAGTCCGTAGCGGAAACATCTCGCTTCGGAACCGTACCCGAAATAATAATTCCAGCTGCTGTAGATACCGGGTGGCTACACACCGGTCGGTCGGTTAGAGGTCGGTCAGGGGGCCATCTTCATAAATGAGTAAGGGGTCAGTCATCCGCAAAGCGTTTGAACTGGCGGGCCAGATGCCTAGCCGACCGCTCAATCCGACGGTCATACTCATGTTTATTAAACTAGGTACTTTCCAATCGGCTAATCGGGGTTTCATCAAACGGAAAGTTTGTTTTTTCCTGGTGAAGCTGATGGTTGGACGTCGGAGTTGAGCTAAACAGCGAAACCATTAGCGCTGTCAGGAATCGAACCTGACCACTATTTAACTGGCCCAGTAACAGTCGGGGTCGTCGATCGTCCCTGTTCTACACATCAGTCTCGTCTGTCGGTCAATAGCATTAGCTGCTGAGTAGCGGTCGGTTGACTGAGCTGACTGACGTACAGTTCTGCTCACCAGTTAATGCTACCTAATTTTTACCGGCCGGCGCGTCCTAGTCAGCTGCACTATGCGATAACCGTCAGTCGGCATTTCTGGGAATGTTCTAAAGACTTTCAGTTACGATCTTCTCCTGCCTAGTCACAGGATCGAACGATAAGACGTCGAGAGGTCGTGAGAAACGGTAGAATTGCAGTGAAGCCCAAAAATCCAACGTCGCCTGCTGATGGCAGGGGCTTCATCCGTTGGCTTCGCGCCATCGCTCCACTGTTTCCGGCCTTGGCTTGCCCCAGCGAACCCGAAAATGTGGGGCGGTGGCACGGGGACCCATGCTGGGCCAGGGAAAGAAGTACCTACATAGTCCGTACCTACCTGCGCTAACGGTGCTGCGCTGGCAAGTGAGTCACGCCACCAGCATTCCAGAGATGGGACCGACAAAACCTCGGCCTCGGTCTTGGAATTCAAGGTTACGACCCCACATTTCTCCACATTTCTCCAATTCCAAAAGTGGGGATTGCGGCTCAAAATACTTCCTCTTTCCTCCCTCTTTTCCCCCCGCGGAATTCGTATGTTACCAAACTACCTACCTAGGTCCCTACCCATCCTGCTCGAAGAGAAGTCTGATTTCAGCCCATGCAATGAATCTTGCCAATGAAATCTTGTCAGTTATGTCCTGACGGCCCACCACGGCGCAGCAATATTCGATACCCAATGATCACAATGATAGGCCACTCCGCCTCCTCAAGTACGTTGACGGGGATTAATAGGATACATAGATTCCGACGTTATTGTCTCCCAATCGGGCCATGTGTGACTGATTTCTCGTTTCTATCTGGCAATCAACTGGTTCTCCATGCCAATACGGGTCAGACCTGCATAACGAGTACACGACCCGACCTTGGGTATTATCATTTATGGCCGAGAGGCGTGTATCTACGGCGGCATCTGGAAGGACCTTGCATAAGGTAATTAGCAGACACGCTATCCAATTCCGCCCCAGCATGTGTAGGCAGGCATTTGGTTACTTACCTAGTAAGTTGTAATCCACTGCACTACATTAGACTGCGATGCCTTAGTGAGGCGGGCGATAATGTTGAAGCTGGACTATGGTGACGGCCCCCAAGAGCTTCGGCATGATGTGACGCTAGTGAGGCAAAATTGCGCCGGGTTCATTGCCTGTGGTGCGGTTGACTTTGTGGGATTACCCAGGGAGTTGACTACTAGCTGTTAAAATCCTTCAGGCCCAGGCCTCTGAAAAGAACGAGATTATCATGGCCATTGGGAAGTACCTAGGTATTCGGTCCGAATCCAATTCACCTCTCGCCGGCGCAGTTCGCCAGTACAGCAATTTGGACACTCCAATCACCATCTGGCGTCAAATTTATCACTTCTTCCGCCGCTTCCACCGCTTTGGCTCGCTATGTGTAGGACTATGTATCCCAACCAATCGAACGATAGTATGTATCATTTCGTCCACAATCTTTTGTTATTTGGTACCTTTGATGCGTGTTGACTAGCTAGGACATAACGTGTTTACCTCATAGTATAGCTCGACCTACCGTACTGCTCGGCATTCCGCCATCTACAGTATTATAGGACAGTGGCGACCGATTATAAGGCCTGTCTGAGAGGTATATCGAACGAGCAATAAGGCTGAGATACTAAGTACTTTTGATCATGATGGGGGCATGTCAGACACGTGATATTCGTCTGTCTGCAATTTATTCCGCACGTTCACAGTGGGTCTTCGCCGTCTTGACCGATCAAAACTTTTCTTGTCAATTGGCCGGCCAATGATTGTTCTACCTTCATTCAAGGCAGTGGCAGTGGCAGTAGGCACCCTGGTTAGCTACAGCTGATCGACAACAAAAAGCCCATCATCGTCGTGGCCCCCAAAATAACGTGTCATAAAGTATTAGGACTGTATGGCTATGTCGCTAGCGGATATGTAGTGGGCTACTTACGGTACACTACTGAGGCAACGCGGCCTAAAGGACGGATTAGGTAGCGTCGTAGGCCTGCTTTTCGATTAACGACATGGTCCAGCCATCCAGGGGCGCTGCACACTTCAATCCCCCCGTCGACGTGTTAGAATGGGCAGGGTGGCCGAGAAATGGAGTTGGCCGAACTGCGGGATTGTGACGTTAGGTACCGTCCTGGCTCCTGGCGAGGCGTTTTGGGGTCCGTATTCCTCTCCGGCTCTCTCATCCAACCAAAAGGTGGAGAATGCGGCTCAAAGTGGAAATCCGATTCTGCACCCATCCGCAAAAGTCGGAGCTTAGGTATACCCTATGGTGTGCGCTTAGTATTATGAGTACTGTACGTCTATATACGGAATTCCACTGGTATGTGGCACATCTGATACGAGGCAATACCTAGGTGCGCGGGCTGCCTTTAGGTATCAATGATGCGCTCAAGGATTAGTATAGACGGCGACATCAGTCATATTTACCTATCTGGTTAACATCAGGCTCATCGCCGCTTCGCAGCCGAAAGATGGCGGCGTAGTTAATATGACTTGTTCCCGTAACGACATTTGTGAGTTTTCAGGTACACTACCTATCTACGGTTCCATCTAGTGTACGTGCTGAAGCCACCTGATTCCCAGCTACGGTATTGAAGTCTCCGGACTTGGCTAAATCACCGTCGCATCATGAAATTTGAATTCCGATCGAGGCCATCGCGGCGACTATGTAACCAGCTATATAGTATACGTCCGCTATGCAATTCCATCGGTATTATCAGTCTAGTTCAGCTACAGTTCTCTTAGCGCCACAAGTCGTGTTCCTTATCTAGTTACCGGCTTCATTGGGTTGTCGGCCGGCGCCTCAGGGGCAGGCAAGCGACAACAAGGAGACAAATCCAAAATGGGAATTGTACGACCGTGGGTGAATCGGCAATTCGAATTCAATTTGTCGGTCATGTTCTAATGGCCCACCATCATGCACCCCTGAGATCAGGAGTTTGCCCGTGCCACCCTTGTGATCTCAGCTGGCATTCCGGCCGCATTGCAGAATCGTTACAGATAACTCTAGGTATGTAGTCTGCACATTATCTATGTATAACACATACTTCAGTGCTTACTTAACAATACAACTTCCACTTCCCGCTTCGCTAAGTTGACCTTTTTTGAACAGACGCCGAAACAGAAAGTAGAGCTGAAATGACTACGAAAAGGGGCTGTTTCTAAGCTACATGGTAGTATCTTGATGCAAGGATATATGTAGTGGCTAAACATGGAAGTGCCATTCTATCTAGATGGTTATGAGTATCGGGAAGCATTCTCAGAGCCGTCCAGGTTTGATCGGCGACTTGGCTTAACCAACGATAGTTTAACCTCTCTAGTTCCGCCAATCTTTTCGTTAGCAAATCCAGGTACGTGAATTCTACACCGGTCAATGATGGCGACGATTGTATTTCGTGTATGTTCGATTGATACCAGCATAGCTACCTGAACCTTGGAACTTGAAGGCGATAGGGGGAGGTGACTTTAAACCGCCGTAATCATCAACGTGTTCAGTGCAGTTGGTAGTACTTCGCGATGGCTTGAAATGTATTTCAAATCGGAGCTATTACTTTGTACACTACCATATCGGCTCTCGATGGCAGCTAGGTAGGTAGGTAGGTAGGTAGGTAGGTAGGTAGGTAGGTAGGTAGGTAGGTAGGTAGAATGGTTCATCAACCACTAGCACTCAAGCCAAGTCGTTGATAAAGAACATGGAATCTTACTCTTAGTAACCCAAGCTTCCTCCGATATAGCACATTCTTATCGTTATTCAAATGATACCATTGGTAGATTCTAGTAATGGCATGGGCGGCGTTATATTTTCCCTATATCTCATTACATGTTTGGGCGCCAGACATCGATACTGACTGGTCGAAAGAGCGCTTAACGTCCAGAAATCCTCCACATTTCAATAACCCAGATTAAGAATTACTCGGATCCCTCTCATTGCTGATGCAGCAGCAACCGGGCAATCCTAAAAAAGAAAATTCCCAAACACTCCCTATCTCATACTGAAGCGTACCGTGTTGACAAACGAAAATTAGACTTAGGCCGAGAAGAAAACGATAGTAGTGAAGCCGACAACGGTGAGGGCTAAAGCCTTCCACGACGGAACTCCGACCGTTGTCGCAGCCCCGACAGGTACCGACGGTGACGCAGTTAGCACCTGTTACGGGCGTTCATCGTTAGTAATTCAAATGAAAAACGTAAATTCTAGAGCGAACATACCTGATCAATGGTGTGGATAACTCCGTTCTTGGTGATGGCGTCTCCAGCCACGATCCGAGCGCCATTAACATAAGGCACGCCACCCCGGATGGAAACAACCAACCTGCTGCCGCCAAGTGTACGGAATACTTGGCCATTCTTAAGCAGCGGTGTATATGCTGGAAAACCAGCCACAACGTGATCTCGGACAAGCTGCAAGATCTGGGTGCTTGACAAGGCGTCGATGTTCTTGAGGGCATCATTGCTGGGGGCCAGGACGGTGATGGCTGTTGTGACATCAAGATATGGACCCAGACCAACTTTCTCAATCGCTGCGCCGAACTTGTCAGCGCCGATGGATGGGAGACTGTACGACACATTCGCCGGCAGCGTAAAATACCTGTTATCGTAGAATTAGTTAGCTCAACTATGATGCTTAGAAGAAATCCAGGGTGAGGGGTTGGAGACGAACCCATCGATGGGACGAACGACGCCGTTATCAAAGGGGATATCACTGCCCATGATTTTGGCGCTCGCACCCAGCCCAGTGAAAATGCGAGGCTGCGGCTCAGAGGACACGCTCTTCTCGACGACAGTCTGGTTGTGGCCTGGACCAAGGTTTACGAACGCCGGATCGTTGAGCCATGATCCGTAAATACGCGCTGGAGAGACCGCCTGGTTCTTGACAAGTCGAAATTTTCTAGACTCGGTGCTGTTGCTGCCTTTGTCATCGCCATCGCCATCGTCCTCGGGGTCGGGGTCGATAAAGCTGGGACTGGCCTTGTTGTTGCAATGCAATCCAGGCAATGGGTCGTTTTCCTCTCCATCGTTGCGGCGGGTGATGGTAATGTTTCCACTGACAGCCAGGGAAGCGTCAGTTGGAGCATACACGATGACGTCTGGGCCGGCGCTGAGTAATGGGCTTCCCTCAAGTCGCTTGGCAAACTCTGTAAATCCCCTTTCCTGAAGCACAGAGAGTAGCGACTGCGAGAGAGCCGGAGTGCCAAAAATGGCAAGGAGGGCGAGGTATTGTGTATGCATGGCTAGGCTGAACAAGTTTGTAACGGGATAAGAATTAACGGATTCCGGGGAGATGAGTCTTGAAGAGTGAGAGAAGAGGCGTGAGTTACTTCAAGCTCTGGAGACACTGCGGAATGGAGGAGGGCAGGATTAAATACCATCAAGCCGTAAGTATATAAACGCCGACCATGATCAGGGCAAGTGATAGGAACGTATACGTTTATCCTCGAAACGAGACTAGATCTAGGATAGGGACTTGTCTCTGCTCCTCGAGTCTTCGCCGCTTACAACCCAATCCACCCAGAGCCGCACGATATAGGCCAAAATCAAGTCGCCGACCTAATATTCGTACGACTGACTGCCTGAATATTCACAAGTATTGACATGGGCTAGAACCTATAGGTGGGGAGTGAACCAACACAGCAAAAGCGATGGTCTATGTTGCAGGCATGATTAATAGTCGGCTGCAAGGTACCACGGACACATAGTCAGATCGGGAAAGAATTGGTGAGAGAGGACCGTTCATAAGCTACTGAGAACGCCACATGCGTGCCCAATATGGCCTGACCATTGAGAGGCCAACCAATGTCGACCAAAGTGAGGCTGAATATAGCCCGTGAGTGTTGCTATGACACTGGCAAGGGGTGAATCTAACGAGGGAATGAAGGAGATCAAATGTTCTTCTAACTTCCATCACAAGACATCTCCGCGCAGGTTACCGCCACTACGTCCGGCCCAGTTCCCACCAGGGCCAGATCCAGAACCTTTGCAGCATGACATGTTGATTAATGAGGCTGGTTGAATATGGGTACAAGGGTTGTGACCCAGCGCGAAAACAGACTGGTTTTCATAAAGGGTAAGTGTTTCGCTTCAAGTTTGACCCAAAGCTCCAGGGACACAAGCAGGGACACACAACTCCATAGCAGGTCAGAAACGAAAAGAAGTCCCCGTCAGAAGCATCAGATCCCCCCTACCACATGAACGATACCAACCGCCCATCAGTCGAGACATACTCAATATGGCCGACATCTATACTCCACCGCCCGACTCTTCTTACCTCTTTTTCTCTCCCTTCTACATGCCGACTGACAGTGGGAGCATATGGGCAGTGGCTTGCTCCAACAACAGCGGTACTATCATAACGGCGGCCATCTCCGTCGTATTCACTGTGATTTTTGTGTCGCTATGGAACCTGATCTGCTTCATAGCCATGTTGTTTCCTGGCAAACACTGGAGACGACGCAGGCTTGTTGCATTGGTAGCCCTATGGAACTCTAACGACGCTTGGTTTGCCTTCCGGGAGTTGTCAAGTTACGCGGCCCATTATTTTAAACGTTCCACCAAGGATTTCGTATACGGTCTTACGCTTGCCACCCTAGCCCTTATTGTGTATGGTGGGAGTCTGGCGTTGGGCATCGTGGGACCTACACTCGTACAGGTTGGTAACGTCGCCCCAGTCCGACCGAGCTCGGTTTATTACCCATCTACCCCGAAAGAGAACGACTATCCCGGTCTTCTTAAGGAATTCGGCCTCCGGGCGCCTAGCGTCTTGCGCGCTTTAGGCAGCGTGGAGGCTGCCATGGTTACAACCCGGTCGAAGGTGAATCTCTATGAGAATACAAATTACGGGGTGTGGAAGAACGGCGAACCTATCCATCTCTTCAAGTACAATTATTCTCTCACCGGGATCGACCTCGGTCTCCAGCAAGGAGCCGGCCTCGAGCTAACCGTCGAGGGCTCATGCATAACTGAATACGGATGGATTTCTGATAATAGCAGTACGAAGAAGGACAGCTACAACCTCTGGGGCATGGAGAGCCAGCGATTCGATGTACCCATCGACCCATACAACATCCAAAGCGCCCCAAAAGCAAGCTTCATGAGTCATCCGGATGCGGATAATCAGATTCGGAACGACGGCAACTCTTCCTTTGCTGTCGTTGTCTGGTCGGCCCACAGAGCCAGCATCAGCGAGGGGTCGGACCCGTGGTATGCAACAGAACCTCGAAATTCGACCGTTCAGGCATTTTATAACGCTCAGTTCTGGATGAAGCGCTCGAGGCCTGTCCTCTCCTGCTGGCAGCAGGACAGATGGCGCTACGGGTCGTTCGCAGTCAAATCTATCTTGGAGCTTAATAACATACCTGGCTCAAAGATTCCACGTGTTTTACTCAACGTCCTGAGGGCTGCTCTGACAACCCCGGTATTAGCGCGGATCGGTAACGCCAGCGGCGACTCAGCTCTCAGGTCTCGGACCACGAGCCCCAACGGCGTCATCAACGCGGGCGCGTCCAGCATACATGACGACATAGAACGCCTGCTCGTCGCCAGCTATGTAGGAACGCGAAACGTTTTTGTTGATTCCACCATGTTCCAGACGGACGGGTCGTGGAAGAACCTCGTGCTGGGAGACAACGGGCGACCATCAGCCGGCGCGGGTAACTTCGTTGTTGCAAGCCCGAATATCCAGACATTCTCTTTGGTTGGCATCATCGTCCTCCTAGTGGTCTTGGCAGTGCTTCTGCTCTTGCAGCTCTTCCTTAACCGTGCGATTCACCGCCACGAACAGCCCAGAACGCAACAGCCATCGGCTCAACCTAGCGACGATAGCGAGCAGCAGGGTACGAATGGCAGCGCCAATCCCATCACAACTGGAGACCCGCGCAATCCCGTAGACATCCACAATAGCGAGCCCACAAGCCCATGGATCCTATTCAAGGCCTTGGCAGCGACACAGTTGTTTCGCCGCATTTATGAAACCGAAGAGGGGACCGAAGACAAAAACTGGAGCTGCGCGTCGCATTTCCCTTCACATGATGACAAATACATCTTCAAGACGGTCAATTGCCAGCAAAATAGATCAGACGATGGACAGCGTGGGCTCCCGCGGTGCAAGGGTCACATATGTAGTTGTGCCCCAGTCTCCCCGACTGCCCCAGTCCCGCCAGTCTCGCCAACAAATCCCGTTGCCGGTCAAGCGGAAAATAGCACCGGTGCGCTTGTTCCCTACGTTCCCTCCTCTCCGCGTTCCCGATACTCGGCCCCTAGTGGAGGTATTAGAGTACCCAGCACAACAGATATTGAACTTCGCCAACTCAAGTAGTGGCAATGGCTATCCCAGTACTTCATACCTATATGTATCCCCTCTTGGATTCCCCGATTGCTTTGCACGTATCCTTTTCTTTGGGGGAGGAAATACCCAGATTGATTTAGGGACTCTTACCTTATGTACGCACAACATCTTGATAATAAGCCAAACCCTTAATTGAACACCTAGTTATCACAGGTCTCCGTACTCTTGATGCCTAAAACCGGTTTGAATATGCTGCGCTGCGGTTGAAAGGTTGGTACGAAAGTGGCATCGCCACGTTGAAACCCAACTGGCCAAGCTGTCATAGCCACACAAGGCAGGGCGTATTTCAACGTAACATCGAGACCCTACTGCTCGCCTAGCCGTATAGTTTCTCGGTCGCCCGATATGATACATACTCAAACATATGTATTTCGAGTGGTAGGTAGGCGAGCGGCGTCTCTGGATGAGCGAGAAATACGGTAGTTAGGCCGAAACAAGGTAAAAGCTCTTGACAGAGATAGGGGTATTTGGCCAATATTGTAGATACGTACCTGTTATTATGTAAGCCTCATTTGCTGCATTGCTCAGCCATCCAGGTGCGCCACTCAAATACCATGTCCAGACTAGGCCGGCCGAGAAACGCGGCCGAGAAACGTGGCCGGCCAAAGCAACCTGGGCCTACGCAAGGAGCCTCGGCTCAGTGCTGTGGATCCGGGATGCCGTCACGGCGGCTGATTAGTGATCTATATGGAGTGCATCTATCCATTCAGTGTATCTCCGCGCTCGCTGCCTGCCTATATAAACTATTCGTAGGATATTTTGGTACACTGATGCGATGAGCAATGCCTCCCGTACGCCGTATAAGATGCCTGATCTTGAATAAGAGCTTCTCTCGCTTTCAAATTGAAATCTAGAACTGCCAAATTTGTGTGATCTGAAATTCTAAACTCGCTGCCACGTTTCCCATCATAACCCAAGCGGCCAAGCCGTTGGATACGATCGCGGCAATGACTGCCAAAAAGGTTGCTCTCCTCGTCGGAGGCTCAAGGGGCATCGGGAGACAAGTTGCCATCGACCTCGCTTTAGCGAAGGATGGATACCGCGGTAGGTAGATGCGTCAAAACACAAAGCTCTACCCAGCCGGCTAGCTGACGGGACCTGTAGTTGTTATTGCGGCCAAATCTACCAGCAACGCCCAGGACACTGTGCCATTCCCGCCTGACCCGAACTCGCCCGATTCGACCATCAGCACTGTTGAGCGAGAAATCCGAGAGGCCGGTGGGGACGTGACTGCAATACCTCTGGATGTCCGAGACCCCGAGAGCATTAAGAGATGCGTCAACAGAACCATTGAGGTATCCCGCAGATTAACCTCATCTTGAGACTTAGACTAGTAGGCTGACGGAGTTTCCGGACAAGTAGATATACGGCCGGCTTGATGTGTTGGTCTACAATTCGGGAGCCATATGGTGGGCTTCCGTTGAGGACACGCCCCTGAAGCGCTTCCGGTTAATGCAGAGGGTCAACCCCGAGGGACTATACGGAACTCTACAGGAGGCTTTACCGCATCTGAAGAACCATGGCAGGATCATTGTCGTTAGCCCTCCCATCTACAGCCGCTTCTTCAGGGGGAAGACCGCCTACGCAATGGGCAAGGTCGGCATGAGCGTGCTGACCAAGGGCCTGGCGATGGACTTCGAAAGACAAGGGCTTTCTGATATGGCCATTACAAGCATTTGGCCAGCGGTGGTGAGTGCCCCTTATATCAATCAGCGGTCATCAATCACGTTTTTGGGATATCCTGATTAGTTGTTTCCAGGCGATCGAGTCCGGTGCCACTCGCAAAATGACCGAGAAGAATCCCAAGGAAGCCCAAGATTTACGCAAGGCGACCATATTTTCAGACGCAATCCTGGCAATGCTAAGAGCTCCGGCTTCTAGCGTCAATGGGCGGTTGGAGCTTGACGAAGATTACCTCCGGAGCGATGCTGGCGTTTCTGACTTTTCCAAGTATTCTGTCGTCCCCGGCTCGTCTCCCCGTAGGATCATGCCCGCTCAGCTTCCTGACCTTACCGTGCGGGAGCAAGATGATGAGGGTAAACGGATGAATAGCGCTGAGGGCAAGGCGAAACTATGAATTAGGCGGACCCGGGATCTTTGGCAATTGATTCTATTCAAACTTGCCTTTCCTCCTAGTGACTCTCTAAAAGAACGTGACTTATTGCCCGGGTTATCGGCGGGTTGCGCTTTTTCGTCTAGGACCTGCCCATCATGATGTCGGTGGTGCCCAGCTGCTCCCTATCGCGCTGAGGAACGTGTCCTGTTCATGCATCATGATTATTCTCCGAACAACTGGTCAAGATGCCAACCTGTACTTCTTTCATTATACTGTGCAGGATTCGTTGGATGAATACGGGCGTCTATCTGACGGCGTACTGGCTCCATAACGGGTCATCGACCAGCCTCACCCTTATTAGACTCCTCATTTGGTTGCTTTTTACGGCGTTTTCATTAACACTCACCCATGCTGCTATAATAAATTAGGTGTGATCCAAGCAATCATCTTCAAGTTCCACTCTGGAACAGGATCAATGGGCGGGAAGGTTATCCTGACACACTATGCAGCGTCCTCGCCTGCAAGAACTTCGGATAGCACGGTATAGAGCTTGTTTAGAATATTGCTGTCCGGTGTCGTCCGAGTGAAGATTCGAAGACGACATCAACAAGGCCAAAGGAAAGCTACGCAAACCCACTCTTCATTGAGATAAGGACGAGAATTAATTGCGAAGAGAGAAAATCAATTCAGGAGGTGAGATTCAAGGGTCGTGGTGGCAATTAGATACATGTTCTAGGGGAAATCTTCCGATCATGATCGCGATCTTCCTGCCGCCCACTACATTTTACACATAGGATGCTCGACTAGCCCAAGCCTAGCAGGATAAACCATTTCAGGTATGTCGAGCGTATATTTCCTTTTCGAAGAGCTGGGTCATCTCTACGGACTTGGCATCGCCACGGGGCATCAGTTGGCCAGCGTAGAGGCCGCACAGCTCTGCCTCACGATCGATCCACTACGCATTGAACGAATGTCAGCAATAGCTTTTAGGGAGTGTGGCTAGCTATGATATGCTGCTAGAAGGAGAAGAAGGATTAAATAAAATCCAGATTTAGGCTTACCCAGATAAGATTTGGCGTGCCGCCCCAGGTCATGGTACCTTTCCGACGCCATGCTTGCAGGTCGTCCAATATTAACAAACCGCCAAGTCCCCAGTCTTTCCGTGCGTTGACGGGCATGTCGCCCATCATGAGGTTGAAACGCGGGATTTCCGAGAGGGCTTGTAAAGCCTTACGTCCCGACTCATTCAGCTGCGGCGTGAACATGGCGTCGACGGTTGAGCGGCGAAGCAGCTGTCCCGGCGGCGGAGGCACAGCATCGGACGCAGAGGCGTCAGACGCAAGGAGGAGTGCGCGAAGGACTTTGATGTAATCGGAGGGGGCAGCAAATATGCCGCCACCTCCTAGACAGTCCTCTACGTCGGGGCTGAGGACTGGCTGATGCTCTGAATGAACGACGGGTGACGGCGGCGCAGAAGGGTCAGCGCTGGGATACCGCTCGCACATGTATGCTACATACGACTGCATGTCTGGCCTCGTGGAAAGGAAAAACGTCATGGAGCTGATACCGAGAGGTTGCCAAATATGCTGCGTCATGTAGTCTTGAAGATTAGAGCCGCTCAGCCGCTCTATCAGGACTCCTGCCCAGTCAATGGAAGGGCCGTAGGACCAACCGGTGCCTGAGTTGACGAATGAGCATGGAATGACTTGCAAAGAGATGTGGAAAGGGAAAGAGGCACGACTCACCAGGCTCGTAAATAAGTGGGTGTAGATATCGACCGCGAAGACTTGTTGGTGGGTGTTGGCCCGCTGGTTGTTGTTGAAGCCAACTTCGAATAAGTGGCTGATTGAATTCATAGACAAAACCGGACGTGTGTGTCAATAACTGTCTACGAAGAGTTACAACATAGCCAAGTGTTAGTGTTATGATTCCCCTGCCAAACAATAAGGGGGAGGTTATTGTTTACGATATACCTTAAGGTGATAGGTGAGGTATTCTTGTATGTTGAGAACCCGTCGCCGTCGCCAGTGGCCTTTATGATGTCGATGTCTTGAAGCTCATGCAAAATTGGCCGGACATCTTCATCAAGAGTAACCAAGCCACGCTCAACGCATTGCATGGCCGCGATTGAAGTCATCAGCTTCGTACATGAGGCGATGTACATGACAGAGTCAACGTCTAGGCGCTCGCTGCTTTGAGGTTCTTGAAGAGAGCGAAAGCCGAAGGCTTTGCTGTAACTCAGACTACCTAGTAATGGAGGTGAGACCCTTTACTCAAGCAAAAGGGTCTGATGGTGCGTACCTTTTTTGTCGGCCGCCAGGAGTGCTACTCCAGGAATCTCCCTGGCCGACCAGGCTGCCTCGAAGGCATCCTCCAAGCTTCGGGATCGGGCGCTCGAGAACGGCATGCTAAGGCGATGGACAGAACGGTGACTCCAAGACAGAAGTGGCCGGGCGAGCATGACCACAAGATGAGATTCGAGTATTCGGAATTATCGACCGCTGGGAAGAAAGATGAAGCAGAACACTCTTGGCTGCGGATTTCAGGAAATCTATTTCTACTTGATGCAAAATATCGACCATATATGATACAAATCTCGTGAGTAAGACGCGCGAAGCCGACGGTAGAGGATCTTCAAAGGTGATCCTACATATACACATCTATGACTCAAAGTGCCCGGGATATGTTTGCAAATACTGACTATCGAACAAGTCTTTCGTCACATTCGGAAGCTTCTGATTTCAAGGATACGGAGCCAAGACCGATCAATAGAAATTTGATGGACTGCTTGGGCAGGCGGTGAAAGGAGTATGGGAAAGCGACGCGAAATACATCACCACCAACATCAGTATGTATGCAAATAGTTCCCATGATATGGAATCAAAATTGCCACCTTCGGTGCATCTAGTTGCCTGGTTACGCTGGATGCTGATCCCAGGAACGGATTTACGCCGAGGAATGCGGTTGGATGGTAAAGCTTCTACCCGGTCTAGCATATTACAGCCTCACTAGATAGTTCACATTGCTCTACAGGTTCACCTTCTCTAAACAGGGTTACGAGGCCCACCTATGTAACGCTATGAGTCTACGCCGTGAGTATGGACCCGGGGCTACGACGGAATTCCCAGCTGGAGTTGGAGCTCCTATCAAAAGAAGAACCCCGAATCCCGCTCAGTCTAGCTGACCTTGTACGGCCTATCGGCTATAATTACCGGCTACATCGGCACCGAAAAGGCTTTGTTATTACACGCGAAAATTCAACGTTGAGCTTGGTTACAAGTTTATTGAATTGAATTACACGCACATGGCGCTCTACTGAAGCATCGAATCGAGACTTTCCCCTAGAACCTTTTCAATCCCCACTATCCACCGATTTGTCTCTCTTTCCACGTCTTCATCGTCGTCTTCCTGCAATTCGCTGATGTAGGGTAACATCTCGGGCAGCATCGACAGCCACTCTTCTCCTAGCTTGTCTGTAAGGGCTTGCTGACACTTTACCACTGCGAGGCGTACTGGTGCTCGCTCGGAACGTAAGTTTTTCAGGAGAGAGGTATTCAGTTCTTTTTGGTGCTCTTGAGAGTCCGCTGTTGCTGCTAGTTCGACAATAGTGGGAATCAAATCTTGCGTCAAGTCAAGAGAGGACGCGTGGGTGAATTGGGATACAAGGACTGGTGCAACGGCGCTGAAATGAGCCGGGGCTTGCCAGAATTCATCTTGGTCGTGTTCGAAGCATTGGGCTAGAACTTGTAGGACCTTCCGCCAAAGCTCATGCTCCGCGGTGTTCATAGTGTCTGCTGTCTTGAGCACACCGACCGCGCTGTCGATGATGTAGGTTGCATAGCTTGTCACTATGGATTTAAGATTGCTGAAGAAGGATAGCAGCAAGCCATAGACACTTAGAAGTCGTAGGCTCTTTCCAACCACGTCTCTCTTCGGTAGTGACGTAGACCACTCCATCAGTTGGGAGAATATGGGTCGGAAAGCAGCATCATTTAGTTTATAGATCATCCTAAGCACAACATCGTTCACAATTTCCTCAACCTGGCCAATGTGTCTCACCAGTTCACTATCGGCATTGTCTCGTGAGTGAAGCAGTCTCCGGAGGTCGAGTATGTTGATAAAGATAGACGACAAGATGGTGGCGTTCTTTGAAATATCGGTCTTTGAGTGCTTGTTAATTGCGATTCCTAGGACATTGAGATATTCGCGCATCGCCTACATTGAAGTATTTGTTAGCTGACCTCTCTTATAATCGTTTTGGGGCTTTCTTACCGTATGGCCTGAATCAGCATACGTGCTCAGACCCCTTTCGAGGGCACCAAATATTGTCTTCGCCTCAGCCTGTTTGGCGATGAACTGAAGACATTGGAGACGAGCATCAGTGGATTCGCCGCTCATTGAGTTGGCCGAAGCACTAGATACCGCCAGTATTTGCTGCAAGTACGAACCCGACAACATATATGGCAGATACTGCGAGAGAGCGGTAATGAAGGCGTAGCCCGCGTTGTGTAATTCTGGAAGTCGTGTGCCGTTGATAAAACTCTCAGAAATATAAGACAAGGCCTTAGGAATCGCAGATGGCAACACAGGTACAATGTCATCCTGAAGTACGTCTACCAACGAAGCCAGGCACAAGAGGGCCATGACACGAAGTTGCAGGTCGTCCTGACCGAGACATTGGTCGCCGGCGATTATTGAAGCAGCAGCAACTACTGCTTCGGGATCCTTCTTCCCGTATTTCTCGGAAACTTTGTCGACACAGCTTACGGCGATGTGTTTATATGCAACGTCATCTGACACTCTAATGATCGCTGTAAGTTGGGGTAGGAAAGTAAGCAAGGCGGCCCTTGAATTTCCATCCGCTTGGCTCTCCCGGTCGATTCTTACTTCAACAGCCTTCAGTACCTTTCGGCGTAATATTGGATCTGGCTGGTCTAGGAGTGTCTCAACCGCTTTGATGAACTCCCCGATTGAGAGAAGATTCAGGACTTTAGAGAGTGCATCGCCGCAGCAGTTGTACAAAGTCTTACGTTGCTTCAGTGAATCGGCTAAAAGCAACAAGTTCTCCAAAAGTGTAGAGTATAGTTCACGGATCTTAGATGCTTCCATGTCGTCCCGCTCAGCTAACCGACTGATCTGCGCGGTCAGTTTCCTACTCGAAAGTAAATGTGGTAGTAAGGCGAGTTCGCTAAGAGCAATTTTCTCGGGGTCGCGTTCATTTGGCTCGTTCGTGCTGAGAAGGATAGCCGAGATATTGGGCCTGGGTTCGAAAATGTCTCGAATCAAGTCAAGTAGTTTTATGAGAGACTGAAGCTGAATATCAACAGCAAAGTAGTTAAAGACCTCCGTGGCAAACGATAGAACCTGATCAGTAGCACCGTACATGTCTGTGAGCATACCCAGAAGTGCAAAGAGGAACTCTCTAGCGTCAAGAGTTTCTATAAGAGACACGAACAAGCCGAGTTTCCGGTGAGAAGGTATGTGTTCGTAAGCAGTGACGAAGCTGAGAAGAAGCTCCGACGTACCAGCTAGGGGACTGAGCTTGCCTTTGCGTAGCGACTGGATTAATGGTGGCACAACTTCTTTGACGGTTTGATTGATGACATGGGCAGAATAATCATCGCTTTGTCGAAGAACCGAAGTACCCATTTGCGTAAAAATTGGCATCACACTATTGAGTACCAGATCAGGAGCAACTTTGGCAAGACTTGCAACTAGAAGCAGCGCAGTGCTTTGTACGGTCGGGCTCGAAGACTTCTGGATGCAGTTGACAAGTAGATCACCATGCCCGCCTGTGCTGTCAATCTTAAGCTCGGCATTATCTTTGTACGCAGGAACCATGGCTAATAGGCTTCGAAGCACAAGACTCTGAAGATACCCAAGCTCGGAACCGACTAATATCCTAAAATGCTGAAGTTCAGACAGGGTATTGAAAAGAGCATTAAGTAGTTCGGGATGCTTCTCCGGATCCGATCCTTCTACTAGCTGCAAGACGAAGGTAACTTGCTTCAGCATTGCACTTATCTCCGGTGTAGCTTGTGTACCCAGTCCTCGGTGGGTGTCAGAGGCACTTGTTCTCCTTCGTTTACCAGGCGGCGGCTCATCAGCCATCTTAGCCGTCGGCTCCAAAGTCTCCAAGAAGTATAACAAAATATCAGTCGTGAGCTCCACATTACGTAGGAGATCAGCAGCTTCTGTGGATGCTATGCTTCGGTTGTCTGACCAGTCTTTCTCTGTCAGCTCTAGCATTCTTTGGGCCACGATGTGCTTTGCCTCTGTCTTCATACTTGGCCATAAATGCCGGATGCGGAGGAAAGCTGCGCGAAGGAAATTCTGCCTCGAAAGAAGAGCCTCAGTCTGAATCACATCAAGAATGAACTCCAGACCTTCTTTCTCGTTGGGCAGGAGCACTTCTAGACAAGCCAGATCTATTACCGACTCATCAACTTTCTCGAGAGCGCAGAGCTGGCTAGCTGTATTAGACGATAAGGAAGTCCATTGCTTTAGCAAGGGGAGTAGAAGTTGTGTGCGAGACGTCCCTGAGATGCTCTTTACCTGACTTATACATAATCCGAGACGAAGCTTCAGAATCAGGAGAGGAGAATACACAACGTGCAGTGCAAGAAAGCCCAAGATAGAACGCCGCATGCTATGGGACAGACGGTTCTTTTTATCATTCAAATGCCCCTCCGCCGTACCCCGCGAGCCGCTGTTGAGCGCGCTGTTGGTGATGCCGACAATTTGATCGGCGTTTAATACACATTCTTCTAACGAGGGAAGCAGAACCGTGTGAAGAAGCTTTTGGCATGTTTCGAGGCCCATCCACTCGAGAGAGTCCGTGTTATCGTAGAGCGCATTCCGTCCCCATTTATAGGCCGATTCTTTTGAATGAGTGGCGCTCCCCATCACCGCGATGAGATCTGCAGCGGCTCGGCGAACTTTTTTAGACGGGTCGTTCAAAGCTGCAATGCCGTATGGAAGGATAGCCTGATAGTCAACTCCATTGCAATCATCCTGCTTCAGCCGATTTTTGGCCATGTCGAGGGCACCAACTCTAGCCAGGGTTGGGTACGGTCCGCACCATATTCTCATAAGGAACGAAAGATAGAAAGGCTCTTTGCTGGCTTGCTGGCGGTGGAGGGGTGGAATCTCGTCAAAGACAGCAACACTACTTGGATCCGCCAGTCCGGACAAGTAAACGGAGCATAGATCACCAAAAACGTCCAAAGACCTGGCTTTAAGGCATGACTCTCCCGCTTGCGTCTGAATGTCGCGAATTTGTTCAAGCGCGGCCTCAAAGTTCTCGGCACCCGTCCGGATATCGCCACCATTCTCTTCCATCGTGAGGTCTTCGCTCGGCTGAGGGGGAAGTAGTTGGGGCCGAATTTGGATGTCCAGCCTCATCTCTAATTCATCCAGATCAATTTGTGTGTCGTTGATCGCTTGGGCGAAAACACCTCGCACATCCGATTCTAATTGCGAAAGACGAATAATGGTAGAAGCTAGGTCTTTTCTGATTTCACCTGTCTCATCAATTTGGTTATCGATTTTGTAAGCTGCTAATAACAGAGATTTAAAAATAACCCCGGCCTGTTGCTGACTCAAGACGGACGCGAGAAGCAACGGCTCGATGAGAGGAAGACCTCTTGAGTCACCTTTCTTGGAGATCCGATCGATCAGCGCAAGACATAGGCCATTGGCCAATTTTCCTAGGTCATGCTCTTTACCGATGTCAGCGAGCAGCCCGGCTATATTCTGGATTTTCAATAAGGCCCTAGTGACCTTTCCGGACATCTGTTTTGCGGATCGGTATTGGGCAAGCACTGAAAGACAAATTAAGCCTGGGCGTAGGCTCTCTGCGGTCCATCCAGCGACGAGCTGCTCCATCAGCGCACTGATAGTGCCATCGTCCAAATCTCCCTTGGCGACATATACAGTCACAACCATGTAACAGGCGATCTGCATGCCTGGTACGTCTGACATGACCAGGGCATCCCTAATAGTAGGCCCTATCAAGTGGAATAAACTCTGGTCGTTGCTTTTTTGTATGGCGCTGCGGCCAGATCGCATCCTGTCCACCATACCGTTGACTGCCTCAGTCATGATACCAGCCCAGAACGATATCATTGCGGGATAATGCTGCTGCGCTCGACACGTATCCAGAGTATATGTGGATAACAAAGTAAGAAAGTCGGGGTGATGTACGGCGCGATGAACCAATACCGCTCGCGGAGGCGACGTCAACGACTTGACGTACGGATCCAGAAACTTATAAACTTGGGGAAGGTCGCTCGGTAGTATGGATAGTAAGGTGACAAAAGCCGGGATAGTGTGATATGGCAAAAATGTCGACAAAATGGTTGTCGTGTTGTACTCGTGGATTCTAATGAAGCCTTAGTGAATGACCTAGCATAGACCTCGCTTCATGCTTACCGAAACCTCCTGACAAGCCATTCTATCGCTTTTATAGTTGGCATAAGGCGCAGACGTGCGCCAGCCAGGTGAAGAAAGGAATCAACTCTTTTATCGAGCTCTGCATTCTCAGCAGCGGTCATCTGAGTACGATCCTCATCCTGGCTTTGTTCGCTGAATATGGTGCCACCGAAAGGGAGAAACCGAGAATCAAGCTGGCAGAGCTCGTCGAATCCTTCACG
The DNA here is from genome assembly GCA_022385655.1 of Xylaria intraflava. NCBI lineage: Eukaryota > Fungi > Ascomycota > Sordariomycetes > Xylariales > Xylariaceae > Xylaria > Xylaria intraflava. The sequence continues at coordinate 31,499 of MU279795.1, read as the reverse complement.
ACATAGTCCATAGAGAGTCTGGAAATTTTGCGAGGCGGCAACCCGAGGTTCGAAGATCAGTGACTTTGAATGGGCAGCCTTCTGGGCTTTCACATCGAGGGAAGATTTTGAATTGGCGGCAATTTGCGCCAGCTGCGCAGCTAATGCTGTCGCCATCGTGAACTAGTTCCCAGGGGAAATAGACATCTGGTTGGCAACGCGACGGCGTTGGTGTGAAGATTTGCCGTAGAATTGAATTTGCCAAGTCTTTCACGAGTTGCCCAGCAACTTTTTTCCCATGTTCAATGTTTATCGATAAACTACTAAGCATTTTATGTAGGAAGCATGTACTTATGTATTCTGCATAAAGTTATACATGCCGCCCGTACGACCGGTACCCGGACCACAAATACCGTGACCCGGTACGTACCATCGCAAGCGCCACTGTAGATACACTGTGTCGGTACCCATACCTTGCCTTTCGGTGTTAATTACCCCGCCATGATAACTAGACGAGTCCCACCTGACATATAACGCACCGCCCGCCTCATCTCACCACCAAGCCACACCCCGCCATACAGCTATGTAACGGGACGTGATTCCCAACACTGCGGCACATCTTGTGCCTGAGTCAGACAAAGCAGGAAGAGCTAACGAATGTAAAGTCGCGCGCCCGCGTCCAACATGTCCATTCTGCTGCTCGGCCACTCCACCTACGAGGCGTTCTTATTAGCCTATTTGGGGGCTACAGTGGCCGGGCAATCAGGCGGGCTGAGCAATGGGGTAAACGCCTTACATATGAGGTATAAGAAATGAGATTGAGCCGAAATCTACGTCTCCTCACCTTTCAAATCACCACTCTGGAGTCCCAAGCAGAACCTATCTAGACGAAGTTAGGTACGCCAGTATTGCACAAGGTCTCTCCTGCAGACTTATCCAGAATTATGGCTGTCAGTTCATCTCTCGAATACGTGCTCGGTTTAGCCTAACTACCTACCTACCTACCTACCTACTCAAAACGGTCACTGATCTGCTCCAACAGAAACCATACAATCAAATTGTGCTCTTTGGAGACTCCCTTTTTCAGGGCTGCAGCGATGCCAAAGATGGCTTTTCATTTCAAGGGGCTCTGCAAAACCGTAAGCGCCTCATGTGATAATGTTCCTTGGGGTTGACTTGCGATTAATATTTGCTGTCTAGTTTGCATCCGCAGATTTGACGTGATCAACCGAGGGTTTTCGGGTTATAACACCAAGAATGCCTTGAAGCTACTTCCCGAGATATTCCTACCACCCTCTGCCACAAATCCACGCATTGAATACATTGTACGTGATAATTCTGGCTTTGTCATACACTTAATGTTGGGTCTCGGGCGATTATTGTTATTAAAGATGATCTCAGTATTGACCATGGGCTTTCCATACCACAGCTTATTCTCCTAGGCGCAAATGATGCCTGCTTGCCCGTCCCGACCAGTAGCCAAGGAGTGCCTATGGATCAATACAAAGAAAACTTGATCAAGAGTAAGTGCCACGCAGACATTGGCCTGCATCCGCATCTTTCTTGCTGTCTCATTGATTAAAGGGGTGACTGTCACCCCGGAGGCTGATGGAGACGTATTGCTCGATGCTGATTTGGTCCTAGTTATTACTCATGAGCATATTCGCGCTCATAACCCAAAGGTCCTGCTTGTCACACCCCCGCCGCTTGACGAGATAAAAAGTTTCGCCATGGACCTTGCGAGCGGCCACAAAGAGGCTGTCCGGAAAGCCGCCGTTAGCGCCCAATACTCTGAGACAGCCCGCCAGGTAGCGGCGGAGGTGGCAGGCGTTGTGCTGGTTGACCTCCAGAAAGCTCTTATGCAGAAGGCCATTGACATGACACCCGACTTCGACCCATCCGGCCCACCATTGGGTTATCCGGAGGGAGGTAAACGTGGTGCTCTTGAGCAGCTACTCCCGGATGGATTGCATATGAACGGCGATGCGTACAGGGTTCTTTTCGATATTGTCGCACCGCACATCAAGCTTTCAGAGAATGGTTATGTCTATCCGGATTGGCGAATCAGTAAGCACGCACACTCTGTTTTGTTCCCTTCACACACAATTCTCTCGTCTTGGCCGATAGAGCCGTCGTTCTCGATCGCGACTATACAACACTGAATCGTCGACTAACTGGTCATATGATAGTGAACCCTGGCAATATCTAGGAGACAATAGATCTAGTCAACATGAGAGCAAGCACAAAAAAAATTTAGTTTCCCCCTTTGAACTCGCAAGCGTTGAACATCAATAATTCAGTCTATGGAGGAAACGTAAAACGGGCGTGGCTACCATGAGAAGAGCATAATAGATACGGAATAGATCTATGTTGGCCGGCGCATGAATGAATGATGAGACTGTAACCATGTATGTATGGGTGAGCAAAGCATCGTCTATGTATTCTGCGAAACGGTTGCGTTATGATTGCCCTTGGGGCGCTCCGAGCCAAGAGGTGTGGTCCCATCTCGGCCAATATCGCCGGCCTAGCATCTTTACAAGTCCCTTGTACTTAAACGAAGTAAATAAGGGCATAAATCCACAGCAAAAGTGATTTACATACAGCCTCACGGGCCAGATTTCCACTAAACCAAATAGGTACCATAGGTGGTGAATCGCCCCTGTATCCCTGCTAACTTGCTTGTCCAGTGTGTTTTCTACCGCTGGCCAGTACACCACAGGCACGAAGCACTGCTAGATGTACCTATCTGTAGCGTGGCAGGTAGGTAGACCGAGTGGCTGAGTGCACCGATACAAGGGTAACTAGATGCCTTATCTGCATATATCCCCGCCACTTTACGCTTTGATACGTACATAATATGGTCTAATCGTAATCTATATACCCACTAGCTGCATATTAGAGGCTCTTGGTAGGTACCTTAGGTAGTCGTCGGTACCTGAAGCACCTACAAAATGCATGTCCATGTTTATTTCACAAGTCACCACTGCAGTCTAAGAGGTACCTACTGTATCTTATCATCATCCACCATCATATCCAACTCGATCCCAAGTTCATCATACTGGATTTGCGAACGAACTCTAATCTTCGTCGAATACCCAACGTCTTGCCTGTCCTGACTTACGAAGACACAAGTTGACCGCTCTCTTGTACCAAGTGCCAGTTCCGACCAGATTTGCGTTAGTCGTTGCATATTCTCTCCATCATCTATTCCCGCTCCCTCCACTGTCTAGGTTCTCTCCCTCCCTTGACCTGCATTCTCTTACTTTAATCTCCTTCTCCACTGCCTTCTTGTTGTCCTCCTCGTCCCGACGCCATCATCGCCGCAGTAATCACCGGGACGATCATAATACCGACCTACTCCGCCCTACTGTGCTCGACTCCGCTCGCCGTTCAACTCTCGTTGGCTTGTGTCTGCCTATCGTGCCTTTGCAGCCACGCCTGGTGCCGTATCAACCCGATTTTGAGCGAAAAGGAGCCCGTCTACCCAGATCAACCTGTTACCGTCTTGCCCCGACATTGTGGACGCCACGCTATTCTCGCCGTCCGGTCTTCGCGTATTTGTCCTCGCCGAACGCCCCTGCGTTAGAAGCACACGCCCACGAATTTATCGACGCATTTTGAGATTTTCTTTGAACAGGGAAGACGGTGTAGTAGCTCGATCCGGCGAGGTGACCATTGGGTCCACTGCCATGAGGAGGTGGTGGTGGGCCTCACCGATTGGAAACTCAGGCTCGAGGCCGTAGCATTCGTTCTGAGACTCCGGATATATCCCAATACACAAGTCTGGCAGCGTACCTAGGGCTGTTTGACCTATGCTATGAGCTATCATTCACACAATCTCGAGCCCCAAGTTTTCCAATTCCATTGCTATCCGAGACCCGCCCAAGGCCCTGCTAAGCACCACGCTGTTCCGTTATACTCCGTATCTACAATCTCACCCACATTACTGTACATCACCGACCTGGTGTGGGGATGGATCTTCGTTTTTCGGCCACTCGTGATGAACTCTACAATGTCCAAATGGACGTCAAGCAGATACAGATTGTGCAGAATAGTCATGCTGAAAGACTCTCCCGCCTAGAGAAGAGGCAGGCTGACGATGCTGCCATCAAATCGGCTTGGAATTCTCCTTTTCCCAGCGCTCTAGGCGGCACCCCACAGCAAGGTAAGTGACCATCAACACGATTCTCGTTGTACGTGTTATTTCTAATCTCCGTGTCGTCTTTAGGTCCGATACAGATGCCTCCAGGCGAGATGTTCGATGACTTTGAAGAGCAAGGTCAGAATCTTTTAGGTAGCCTTCATCTTGATGCTGAAGATGAACCAACCAGGCGGGGTGCAGCATCTAGAGCCAACAGTGTCCGTTTCGATGAAAGTGCCTTGCAAAGTTCCAGCTGGGCGCAAAACGGCCGACAATCCGGCGACTACGGTCCAATTCGACCCGGAAGCGGATTGGGTACTCATGGTATGATGGAACGTTCAATGTCACATAAGTCAGACGGTAGACACAGCTCAGCCGGACACTCGGTGCACTCAGTTCATTCCCATCACTCAGTCGCTTCTGGGCGAGGGAGTAGTCTAGGTTTAGATACTACTTTCACACCCGGCGGCCAAGAAGAAGACTCCCCGCTGGGCATTCCAGAGCCGCCACCGAGCTTCTACATACTAGGCTCCGTTCCGTCCATCGTTAGATGCTGGCTCACCGCTAACTTTTCACATGACACGCTGCTCTATGCAGACATCTGTACTGGATCACAAAAGTCCGTGATAGAGCTATCGTTGATTAAGGACCTGGACCTAGTAGGGGATATCCATCGGGATTTAGACGGAGTCCATCGCATCCGGCTGCATGTGTATCTCACAGAAGCAACTGTGTCCCATTCAAACTCTCGGGGGCATAGCCCGGCGCCCCAAATGCCAAGTCTGGGGTGTACTTTCGAAGTAGCCGGCATGGATCAACCCGAAATTGTGGAATCGAAGAAGACCATTCGCATCTTTATCGGCAGCGAGACTCTTAGAGAGCACTCGGCGGATATCCTTTTCTCACAGAACAGGATGACTCTTTATAGCAGTGACCGCGAAAAACTGTCTGTACCATTCGTGCGTCCCGAAGACAATACGGCTTTCAAGAATATCCGCACGATGGCCATATTCGCTGAAAAGCCCAAATTAAATGCGACAGCTCGTCCATTTGTCTTTGGAGAATCTAAGACGCCACCGACGGTTAACAAGGCTCCCGATTCAGCAATAATTGAAGCATCCCAGGATGAGCCAGACGCGCCCGGAGTTGGCACGCCAGTATCAGAGCCGGCTAGTCAACAAGCCGGAACCGCGGATACTAGTATAGCATCTGAAAGTGGTGGTGAGAGCGAGATGCCATCAAAGGAGAACACCACACCCGAGGAGCTGAGTAATAAAGATAAGCCTATGCAAACGCAGACTCAGAATGCCTTGACTGATGGAACTCGCCGCTCATCCGCAACCAGCGGTATTTGGAACTCGTGGCGACAAGGGACAGTAACTAATGGCGGCGATCACAAGGATAACACATCCTTAAGCGGGTACCAGCCTGCGGGGCGAGGGCGCAACATGAAAATCCTCAAGCCGATGAAAACGACTTCTCTGTCTTCAGCTCGACCAAGCACGGCTTACGAGCCAGCACCGACCGTTCGGAGCGGCAGAGAGCCACGACGCAAGAGCCAGACGGTAGGCGAGGGGAACACCGGCAACACAATTCGATGGGAGCCGAAGAGGCCGTCAATTAGCAGCACGGAGACCAAGACAGCTCCGATGAATCGGGAGGCTCGAAGCGTATCCAATACCCCTCGAACCTCGACTAATCCTGTTGGCGGTGCGTCGGCTTTCTCGTGGATGACACCGGCGAGCAAGCCAAGAACGCCGGCAACAGCAGCAGCCGAGTGACTACGGTAGTTAATTACACACTGGCACAAGGAGGAAATTGATTGTAGCTTTGGGCTGGCACTCTTCAGGCAGTCGCATGTCGTTTTTGATGGCTTCTCCTAGCTAGCAACAGTACTTTAGATAGTACTTTAGAACAGAAAATCAATTAAGGACAAAGCATTCCGCCAGCTACGTATACTATCTAGAGGCCCCCACCTATGGTGAACACGGGCACCCCTACAATGGATGTACCCATACTTTATTAACAGCACCTATAGCTTTTGCTCTTTACAACATGCATGCCGCTTACAACAACTTGGCAACAGTCACTGGCCAAGACACAGGGATGCTCACAAGTCCAACGCGCCTGACATCACCAAGATGAGGAAGACCGACATCGACTATTCACTGTACCTGGTGACGGACTCGACGCCCGCGATCCTCGGCGACAGGGAGATCTGCGAGGTCGTCGAGGCGGCGTTGCGAGGCGGCGTCACCTGCGTGCAGTACCGGGACAAGACGAGCGACACGGGTCTGCTGGTCCAGACTGCGCGCAGACTACACGGCATCACGCAGAGGTATGGAGTCCCGCTGCTCATCAACGACCGCGTGGACGTTGCCCTTGCCGTCGGCTGCGAAGGGGCGCATATCGGGCAGGATGACCTTGGTACGTGCGTAAGGGTATTCCTTACATACCCCTTCCGCTGCTTTTGCGCGAATATTCTTGGATTGGACTGACCAGCCCGGGCTTGGATGCGTGGGCGTTTTGGCTAATGAATCTGCCCTATCCTAGATCTTGAGTCGGCGAGGAAACTTCTTGGCCATGACAAGATTATCGGCGTCACGGTTAGCAATGCCGACGAGATGGCTGCTGCTTGTCAGGGGGGCGCTGATTACCTGGGCATTGGCACCGTGTTTGCTACACCGACGTGAGTGAAATCAGGCACTTTGCTATGTTCTTCATTTTACTTTATTTTATGTCTTTTCTTATTCACATTGTCACTGGCTCTGGTACAAATACCACGATCTGTCTCATGCCGCAGTCTAAATATTTTTCATATATGGATATGGTGAAAGGACTCTAACCGAATAATATAGGAAGGAGAATACAAAGAGCATCATCGGCGTAGATGGCCTCCAGCAGCTTTTGCTACAGCTTGGTCGGTCGACGCCAACAGTCAAGGCCGTCTGCATCGGCGGCATCAACGCATCGAATGTCTCGCGCGTCGTGTGGCAAAGCACAGCCCAAGGCAAATCAATCGACGGTGTTGCCGTCGTGAGCGCCATCATGGCCGCCAAGGACCCGGAAGCATCAGCACGGGAGCTGGGCAAGCTCGTGAAAGCGCCGCCCGTCTTCGCTAAGGGGGTCGTCACGATGGGACAGCAAGACCGGTCCCCGGAGCAGCTGATCGATCTAGTACCTCGCGTCATCCGGACAGTTGCGCAGGACAAACCGCTTTCCCACAATATGACTAACCTCGTGGTGCAGAATATCGCTGCTAACGTTGCCTTGTGTGTTGGCGCGAGTCCGATCATGGCCAACTACGGCGAGGAGGCCGTCGACCTTTCAAAGCTTGGCGGTGCGCTTGTGATCAACATGGGCACCGTCACGCCAGAGGGCCTTGACAACTATCTGAAGGCACTCAGAGCCTACAATGCGGTTGGGGGACCCGTGGTTTTTGACCCCGTCGGGTAAGTTCCTGTCATCAACCCCGCTGCTTCTGTGAAGATGACGAGGTTCCAACTAAATGCTACGTGTTGATAGTGCTAGGGCTACGGCTGTTCGAAGAGCCGCGACCAAGCGCATTCTGGGCAGTGGTTATATCGATGTGCTCAAAGGAAATCGTGCCGAGATTCTCTCCTGCATCGCGGGAGGCTCGAATGTGCAGCAACGCGGCGTCGACAGCGCGGATGGCGGTGTCGCTATAGGAGAGCTTGCCTCAGCCATCAAGGAGCTTGCCGGCCTCCGGAGGAACATCGTGGTCGTGACCGGGGAAACAGACTACGTCACGGCTGGTCGACACGTATTCGCTATCAAAAATGGACACGAGTATCTCGGTGTGGTTACGGGCACGGGCTGCTGTCTCGGGACAACAATATCCGCCATGGTCGCAGCATACCCCCATGACAAGCTCGCGGCGACCGTTGCTGGCCTGTTACTGTATAACATCGCCGCCGAGAAAGCGGCCGAGAGGGCCGATGTTAAGGGACCGGGCAGCTTTGTGCCGGCTTTCTTAGATGAGCTATACAATATCCGGGTAGCTACGACGGCGGGCGATGTCGAATGGCTTAAGGCGGCTCGAGTTGAAGTTCTCGATGTATAGTTATGGAGGCGGGAAAACAAACAACTCATTTAATGCACTACATACCTCTATGGAGCACCTTTTCTCTTGCCAAAACGTAGATCTCAACGCCAACTCTCACTCACTTGAAGCTCTAAAGAGCCATCCTCACACCAATTTTGGAGGTTGCCCCGCCCCCGCCCCCACTTCTACCCCGCATCTACATCTGTTAGAAGCATAGTTACTTATATAGGCATATCCCATTCCATGATACTCATCTAAGTGCATATTCCTGCTCGCGCGTTTATGCGTGTTCCGCTAATTCCGGGCTGTCCCGGACCGTGACGGCCTGGGCCTGGAACTGGCAGACCAATACCCCAAGGAGGCCGCCGCATTGTAATTGTCCTCATTCGGATAGTTAACAACTTCAATGTCGCGTGAGGTCCCATTCACGAAGTCGAATTTCTCTATACTATCGCCACTGAAAACGCATCTATGATCCTGCTACGTGCCACAAGGACAGCGGCAGCAATACGAGTTCCCCTACAACCGCCATTCAGACTCCCTGCTGCTCTCCCCGCGCTTCGTCTCGGCTGCCCGAGATTATCATCCTCTATGGCGAGCTCACAAGAACCTTCAAGAAGGCTCCGTATGTTCCTTTTCTCATTGGAATTCACCTAGGAATGAAAAGAGCCAGATTATCAACACAATGACAAACACGACGTGATGCAATCTTGTGTTATACTTCATATTACCATAGCGCGACTGACATGAATCTCACGCAGACAACCCGGCCATATTGTCAGTCAACCCAAGTATATGCTTCTTATTCATAACCATCTCGGTCGTGCTGCGTGCTATATAGATATAGCGTGGTCAGGGATTATGCTCTTGATACCAGGACGAGTGAACCCTCATATTCGGGCTGAAGACACTGACGTCTTAAATAGTGTTTGTGATCTACAGGACAAGTTCCGCAATGCGATATGGCAATTTGACAAAATGTACGCATTCTCGCAAACACCCTGAATTTCCAGGCAGCGTAGACTCGAGGTCATAAAAATGCCCCCCCCCGAGTCGTCCGCGGCCACCCCTTACTCCGTCACTAAGATGAGAGTCTTGACCCTCGAAAACTAACCAAACAAAAACCCACCCCCACAGCCTCCTAACAACCCAAAAAGTCCTCCGCGCAGCCCAACTCCTAAAGATCCCCATCTTCGTAACGACACAAAACGCAAAGCGGCTAGGCGACGTAGTCCCGGAGCTACTACCGCTAATAAAAGACGCCGCGCTGCAAGCGGACAAGACGCTATTCAGCATGATGAGCCCGGAGGTGCGAGCCCACCCGTTCTTACAGGAGCCCGGCCGCGAGGTCGTCATCGTCGGGATCGAGAGCCACATCTGCGTCACGCAGACGACGCTCGACCTCCTCGCGCTGGGCCACCGGGTCTACGTGCTCGCCGATGGCGTCAGCAGCTGCAACGAGCAGGAGGTGCCCCTCGCGCTCGCCCGGCTGCGCGCCGCCGGCGCTGTTGTCACGACGTCTGAGAGCTGGATGTTCGAGGTTGTGGGCGATGCGGGGATTGCGGAGTTCAAGGACTTTGCTCGCCTTGTTAAGGATACTGGTGCTGATACTAAGGCGTCACTTTCGGGGCTGCTTAGCAAGTATTGAGTGGATGGTGGGTTGTAGGGGGCTTTACGTCAATATACTCTATCTCATCCACCCCTTTTCGGGCCTCTGCGCTTCCCCCGGTGTATGGACTTGAAGAGCGTACTTGGGTTTACCTGCTAAGAAATACGCATGCAACGAGGTACCGGTCCGCCCTCGCGGGTCCTGGGGAATACAAGGTTGCAGTGCGCGAGCAGCTCGTGTAAGTGGTGCAACAGCTGCCAGTATACTAATAGTGACACGGCGAAAACAAACGGAGTGGAAATATCCGGCGTAAGCATAATGTAAAGAACACTGAATCGAAATCTAGCCATGGCGCGGAATAAAACTCGCATCATATTGGACGTGCACGGGTTAAGCTGGTCTCATACCATGTCGAACCAACACTCACAAAAGCAGTCATAATCTTGAATGAAGAAAGATATACCGAGGACTGTGAAAAATTCCGTAGGTTATCCTAACGTTCCCAGTCAGCATTCCAAAATAAATCACTTAGGCCCAAGGTTCAAGCAAGCACGGTAAGTAAGGATCGCGCCAGTAACAAAACCCGGCAGCAGAGGCAAGTTTGCGCACGACGGCACGAAGCATTCACAGCCCCAACTGCAGTCCGGGTGTCCCATATCGACATGCTCGCGATATCTAAGTATACGAGGTTAGCCCCCATCATCAAAATACTCAACCATCAATAGCTACTATAGGGTGATACCAGTCTTAAAGTCCTCGATGCTTTGAATGCAGTTAGGACTATATGGCAGAGCAGCATACGCGCAGCGGGAAGCAAGTCCCGCAACTACATTACCCGAACAAGCCCATCATCATGAAAGCCTACTGGAGTGAATGCAGACAGCGAGGCAGAGCAGGTGTGATACAAGAACATAATCGCGTGGTACATCTGGAGAGACAATGTCACAGTATGCAAAGGGGACAACACGCCGACGGCGAATAAGCATGATCCATCTAGCCAACGAGATGGGGCTGATTGCATTTTAAAAATAGACACTGAGGTTTCTATTTTCCAAAGGTGTGGTGAAGAAGTAGATGATTGAGCCACTAAGCGCGGCACCCCGCTCGTTTCGTTCCGTTCGCTACGCTCCAAGGAACGTTGATCAGTCGGTTGAGCTCCCCCCTTAGATCGAAACGAGTATTCCTCTTTGATTTACTACAAATCAAACGGACAGAAAAGCAGCTGCGTTCGCCGGCCGGGCCGATTCGCGCTCGAGTAAGGCTTCCATGAAGCCATTGGCGGGCTTGGAAGCCTTGATGTCCTCGGCCAATTGATGGTCAATTTCTAGCTGCTCGTCGGTCCAGAGGGGTTGGACCGGTTGAGCATTCGCGTCACCAACACCGATGAAACCGCCCTCAGCCGCCCAGTCAGAAGTGCGCTTGATGTTGAGCTTCGTCCAGATCTCATCAATAGCATTGACTAGCTCGTCGCGGAAGCCCTTGTTATGACCGGGCGTTGGTGTCACCCGAAGGCGTTCCTGGCCCACAGGGACCGTCGGATAGTTAATAGATTGCACATAGATCTGGTAGTCATTTAGCAGCATGTCTGAAGCTCGCTTGGCAAGCTCGGCATTGCCCACTAAGATGGGGATGATATGCGACGGATTCGGGATAACTGGAATATCCTTTGCGTCTAGAGCCTCCTTGACGGCTCGGGTGTGGAGTTGCTGGAGCCGTCGGTCTCCCTTGTACTCCGCTTGATACTCAATGGCCGCTCTGGCACCGGCCATAGTAGCCGGCGGCAATGAAGTTGTGAAAATGAAGCCGGGCGCGAGGGACCGAATCATGTCCACAAGCTTGGCACTCCCGGCGATATAGCCACCCACACAACCATAAGCCTTTCCAAGAGTACCGGTGATGATATCCACGCGGTCCATGATAGTGCCGCGAGGCCTACCCTGTTGATGGGCCTCAAAATCGAGGTGCTCCGCAACGCCAGCGCCGTGCGGACCATACATCCCGACGGCATGAACTTCGTCCAAAAAGGTGATTGCGCCATACTTTTCGGCGAGGTCACAGATCTCTTCTATGGGTCCAATGGAACCACACATACTGTAGACCGATTCAAATGCGATGATCTTCGGCACGTGTAAGGGCAATGACGCAAGCTTAGATTCAAGGTCTTCGAGGTCATTGTGCTTAAAAACAATCTTCCTCGTGCCCGAGTGACGAATGCCTTGAATCATGGAAGCATGGTTCAAGCTGTCAGATAGGATCACGCAATCAGGCATCTTGCTACCGAGCGTCGCAAGAGTAGCGTCGTTAGCTACGTAGCATGAGGAAAAGACGAGCGCGCCCTCCTTGGCGTGGAGCTTGGCTAGGGCAGCTTCTAGTTCAATTGCATGTTTATTGTGGCCGGAAATGTTGCGAGTACCTCCGGCGCCAGAGCCATATTCATCGAGCGTGTCGTGCATCGTCTTGAGAACGTGGGGGTTTCTTCCCATGCCTAGGTAGTCGTTGGCGCACCATACCGTGACGCGCTCTTCCTTTGTGGCCCCGTGGGCCTGGGGAAACTCCTTGGCAAGGCGGTTAATATTGTTAAAGTACCGGTATGACTTGTCGTTGCGCTTCTTCTCGAGTTCTGCCTCGTAGAAGTTGGCGTAGTCGAACTTGGTATTCGGACCACCCGGAGTCACGGTGGTCGCAGCAGCAGCGACATTGGCCTTCCGGTTGGCTGGCGCAGCTGGCGGGTACCGGGCTACAGATATATATTAGACTCTGGGCTTCCCAGCGCTAATCCAGAGTATGATAGGACGTACCATTCTCATGAGGCGCAAACATTGGCGCTTCGACGGCGCGAGCTTCTTTGGCGCGGCTCGTGTGAATCTTAGCCTTGGAGGAATGGCCCGACATAGCACGAACACCCGAGACGGCATGGTGAGCAGACTGGATGGCAAGCGCCTTGCCCATAACGGGGCATCGCTGCCCAAGCAGCTGGAGCTTGGAGATGGTGCCGCCGCATGGGGAAGCGTGAGGACGAGTGGAGGTCGAGAGGGCGCGCAAGGTGGCCGGTGACGCCTTTTTGAGAAAGGGGCACATGGCCTTGGATTGTCGGAGAACGGTATCCATGGTGCTTGGTCGATCAGTCGACTAGGTTCGCGCAATATTCACTCGGCCGAGTGACAAGATATTAGCCCTGGAAACAAAATCAACGGTGGGTGGGGAGCCGTCGGAAGTTGGGATGGCAGTAGCAAATGTTTTATTTTATTTTTATTTTTTTTCTCGAAGCGAAGCAGTCCGGCAAGACAATGCGTGTGTAGGTAGACGTACTGCCAACGCAGACGAGCAAGATGATGTGGACAGAAAGGAAAGTATCGTAAGAAGGTGAGACGGCGTTTTATTCTTGGGAAGTGTAAGAGAACGAAGGCTGCCAACTAGAAAAAAAAAGTCTGGACACACGCCAGTATAACAGGTAAGTTGCGGCACAGTGCCGGAAGCGCGGACTGCGACAGATGCGGTGTACATTATACCATGCGTGGTGAAATCCGAAAGCCCGGGAAGTCGCCGCGACGAACACCGGGACTCCCGGGACTCACTAAATACGCTATAGATCAGCACTATCTGCACTGTAACTCGCCCGTGCCGTCTCATGCATTAGCATCGCCACCCAGGGAGTGAGATCGTTCGTGGTGCGGAAGTCGCTTCCCAGGAATTCTACGTGTGCGTCTACGTGGGGCAAACGCACGCTGCGCACTGTACGGTTACCGTCTGTAAGTGTAAGCGTGTCTCCAGACTTTTGTCCCTGCCTAGGCACTGCTTCGGCTCGTCGGGATTCGCTCTACAGGCCGCCCCACCAACGGCCACCAGCGACCAATCAGACCGGGCACAAAGTGTTAGTAACAATCGTCTATTCTCCGATTGGCCGGCATCTGTCATCTTACCCGAGGGTTCTGCCGTAAGGAGGTTCAGCGTGCGAATAACCTGCCTGAACAGGTATTACCTCCCTAATCAAGCGCTATATTCTATGTCAGCCCAGCTGAATCGCTAATCCCGTACCCGGATCGCAATCGCTGCTTCTACGCTGGCCACAGCTGGCCGTCGCTGCGTAACGTGCCATACGTCATACAGCTCGCTTCCACGTGCTGTGCCGAAAGCGGCTATTTTCTGCGCATACACCGACCCGATTGGAGAAACCGACGGCGGTAATAAGATGTAAGGAGGTGGAGGCATTAAGCACGGAAGGATGAGTGTCGGATGCACAAAAAGAGATTCATATCGTGACCGATTTGATACAGACATGCTGATCTGGGACATCTATCGGGAATGATCCCGGCTCCCCAGCATCGAAACCCATGTTATCCTAGGAATAATCGTTATTGTAATCATGATTGCCTCAGCCATAGCGCCCTGTGCTCGACTCCATCCCGGCGATCGTCATCATCCCTACCTCCGGTCCCTCCTCCCTTCGGTCCCTCTTCCCCTGAGTTTAGCCCATGACAGTCAACGTCCCGCTTGCTCAAGTAAGTCACCATCATTGTCGCGAGCCCACGAGCCCACGGCAGTCGGCTCAATAAGACTTTTAATAGTTGTTGCGACTGGAGCCGTAGGAGTCAGAAGTGTTCTCTGATCCGAACGAATTGTCATCGCCGCGGCGGGAGCCATAAGAATCGTTGTTGCTGGATCCGTAGGAATCCTTGTTTCTTGAACCATATGAGTCGTTGTTCCCAGAGCCGTAAGAATCGTCGTTGCTCGAGCCATACGAGTCGTTGTTACCGGAACTAGAGGAGTTCTTGTTACTCGAACCGTAGGAATCGTTGTTGCCGGAACCGTAAGAGTCGTTGTTGCTTGAGCCGTAGGAGTCGTTGTTTCTCGAGCCATAAGAATCCTTGTTGCTCGATCCGTAGGAATCATTGTTACTTGAGCCGTAAGAGTCCTTGTTGTCAGAGCCGTAAGAGTCCTTGTTGTCAGAGCCATAGGAGTCGTTGTTGCTTGAGCCATAAGAATCCTTGTTGCCAGAGCTATAGGAGTCGTTGTTGCTTGAGCCGTAAGAGTCGTTGCTCGAGCCGTAAGAGTCCTTGTTTCTCGAGCCATAAGAATCCTTGCTGCCAGAGTCATAGGAGTCGTTGTTGCTTGACCCGTAAGAGTCCTTGTTGCTCGAGTCATATGAGTCCTTGTTGCTTGACCCATAGGAATCATTGTTGCTTGAGCCATAGGAATCCTTGTTGCTAGAGTCGTAGGAGTCGTTGTTGCTTGAGCCGTAAGAATCCTTGTTGCTTGAGCCGTAAGAGTCATTGTTGCCGGAGCCATATGAATTCTTGTTGCTAGACCCATAGGAATCATTGTTGCTTGACCCGTACGAATCGCTGTTATCGCGAGACGATCCATAAGAGTCGTCATTGTTGCCGCGACGGTTGGAGGTGTATTGATCGGACGAGTTGTCGTCATTGCGGCTTGAGCCGTAGTTGTTGCCGGACCCATACGAGTCGTCGCTGTTGTCTCGGCGCCCTGACCCGTATGAGTCGTCGTCTCGTCGGCTAGAGCCGTAGCTCTGCGTGCTATCAGCGGGGTTGTTTCTTATGCGCCAGAGAGAGAAGCTGAACTTACGCTGTCGTTGTCGTTGTTGTAAGACATGATGATGGAATTCTGTTTCTTAGACGTGCAGGTTATGTCAACGGTAAACAAGATGTCTTGTCTGGTAGAACAATGGTTCGGGATGGCTTTTGAACAGAGGCGGCTGGCCCTACATATATACAAATCCCGGCGAGCTCCCTCCCAGCCTTCTCGTGAGGGGAGATCTGGAGGCCTTAAACGTCACTTCGCTACCCCCGAAGCTATCGTATGTCTTGCATCGGGAAGAACGAAGGACGCGGGCCCAAAAAAGCGCGCCATCCCCTGTTCGAACTTAGGTTGGGTGGGAATTGACATCGTGCACGAAAGTTGCGGTGGCCCCGTCTGTACACCATCTCATCGTGGCGGCATCAGATCTGTCACTGCCCCATTGCGGTTGATATCCTACCTAGTTAATCACGCACACTGCCGAAGCTCTGACACCTCCCTGTGCTACTTACTGAACTACCTGTGTTGGTAGGTTGGTCTCTTTTCGAGCTACTCCAGGAAGGCCTAGGCTTGCCCGGCCCAGCTGAAAACCCAGTCCTGCACTAATGTAAGCACATAGATGATATGTAGGTATGTGGTGTTGAGTCGCCACTGTGGGGGCCACACCTTATCGCATCAATTCAACAAGAGCTCTCGCAAAATCTCGCGGGAATACATTGATAAGGTCTTCACCGCAGAATGATCAGGTGTGTATTCCTACCCTATAAAATAGAGTCGTCAGCAGAAGTCTACCTTCAGACTACTGGTGATATCGCCGATCAGAGAGAGAGAGGGGGGGAGAGGAGGGAGGAAAGGGTGATATGTTTGCTCCATTGGCCGGCCTACAAAGCTGCTCGGGTACTCCACCCATGCATCGTACCTAGGTAGGTAGACCAGTATCCCAATTGACCGGTCCTTCGAGCGAGACGGCGGGCGAGCAACCGGTAGGTAGAGTTGCCATGCTATTTGTAGTGCTAACTACAGTACCCATTTGTTGTCCATTGAAATAACCTTGTGTAGGCATCGAGATGCCAAGGAATGGATCTCTCAATACCATGCTAGCACGTTATGATATTCCCCACCGAATCGGGTGCGGATCAAGATTGCCTGTTCGTCCAGGCGATGTATCATCTAGGTACTACCCATAGGTATGTACAAATCGTTGGAAGAAGTTGGAATTCGTTAGCAACCCACCCACCCCACCACTTTCGAAAAAAAAGAAAAAGAGGCGAAGCGAAGCGAAGACTAGTGGATGAGTGCATTGAACCATTGCCAGACAGAGAAAGGGACAGAAAACTCGGAGGCCCCAAAGATCTAGCTTCTCATGAACCAAAGGCGCCTTGGAAACCGGTTGGTTTGAAAGCATGTTGTTTTATTCATTGTAAATTTGTATGTTCTACCTCTGCCGGTGCGTGAATACGGGGTGTGCAAAAGCATACGTATCCGTTCGCAGAATCTTCCGGCCGTCGATGAAGGCTACAGCCCTCGTCTATTCAAATATCGCGTACTCTTCTTATCGAGGCTTCATTCTCATTCCCAACGCCGTAAGCATGCGCATCGGTGTATAAAGCTGACGGTCGCGTTTGAGCTTCGATTTCGGCTAAATCATTGGACATGTCCTGGTCTATTGGGGTATTAACGCCAATCCGCAGTACGCTGGCTCTAAATAATCCTTGACTTTTCGATATTTAGAACATCGGGGTAGACCCCACGGACGAAGTCGGCTGTCGCAATGGAAGTACTTCTTCCTAGTTTCACAGGATAGGCGGGCTCCTGGGATGTATTCGTTTAGCATGTCCTCATGACTGCGACGCATCTCTGCCACTGGATTTGATTACGCCGTTGGCTGAGTTTACAGCCACGGCAATAGGTTGGTTTCTGGCTTTCCGCGTGAGCGCTATGATTTCCTGCAGCATCAGCTCCCGAGTCGTGCGCGTCAGCTCGTCGACATCTTCAGCTGTTAACCCGGTAGTTGGGATGGGATCTAAAACTACACGTGTGTCAGCAATTATGGCAGTGCCCAATACATCGCATGTAACTCACCTTTGACGGGGATTTTGCCCCCGTTGAAGATTAGGCTCTTGATGTAGAGAATGTGAGAGTAATTTGCTGCCACCACAGGAACTATAGGAACACCAGCTTGTACGGCCAAGTGAAAGGCGCCTTTCTTGAATGGTAATAGGCTGGGTTCTTTAGCGTAGCTACGAGTGCCTTCAGGGAACATATAAACGCTCTGCTTTCGCCTTTGGATTTCCTCGGCCGCGCCCGCCATCGCCTCTCTCGCATTCTTAGAGTTTGTCCTGTCGATGAAAACAGTACCACTCAAGGACATGAACCAGCCCAGGAAAGGTATATTCTTCAAGTTCTTCTTTGCCGTTACGCTGCAATATTTAGGGAACATGCACCCTAGCATTAGAACGTCGAGTTCAGTCTGATGGTTCCCTATGAACACGGCTGGACGAACCGTTTCAAGGTGTTTGTTCGGGTCTTCCACCTCAAATGTAACCCCCGTCGTCAGGCCCATGGTGTATTTGAAAGCACGAGCAGTGGTCCATTGAGCGATCTGCTCGCGGCCAACAATTCGCAGGCCTATGGAGGCGACGGCACCGTAAATAGCGCATGTTAAAAGGCAGATATAGGCGGCGAACACACGGGCGACGAAGGCCGCCGTGGGCACAACGGTGGCAACCATGTATATTGCGTATAAAACAATAAGAAGAGCGGTATAGCCTGCAGCGAGGTAATAGACCCAATCTAAGATAATCGACATGCTATTGACCCATGAGGAGTATTCGAGGCGAAGCGGGCAACCTTGAACAGGTCAAATCGGCGGAACGTGAGGGCTTCGTAATAATTCTCTTTTCGGCTGTAGCAAGAATGTCGATCGGGGGGTCGTGGGGCAGCGGTATGTACTGGAAATCTGTTGGGAAGAAAACACCCGGCCCTTGCTCACATAGAGCCGCGTTCGAAGGACGGGAGAAAACAAAAACAAAAACAAGAGGAAAGGCACAAAAGAGGGGAGTAGACAGTCGGTGGTATTTGATATTGGAAATCGAACACACGCGAAGGACGATACGGATAGGTGTTGTGGTCTAGTCGGAGCCAAGTCAAGTCACAAGGCGTACTAAACGGTAAAAGAGCTGCGAAGGTCCTCCAAGAGGTGGGCTCTCGAATTAACGTAATCACCTCAAATATCGGCCTACCAGAATACTCGGCCACATGGCAGCTCCAATCACCCCTGAACAGGCTGGATGGCCGACAGTTTCACCCGACCGAGCCAAGCAGCGATGGACGTTACATCAAACTATTCGCCTAGTGCATATTATGATGTAAGATATGCACCTTACCATGCTTATCCACTCGGTAGATACATACCTAGTTAGTGCGGTGATAGGTGCCTAGCCACCGGTAATTAGGTACACGATGTTTGTAGTAACGAGTGGGGTAGCTTTAGCGGTGCCCGGGGACGAGTAAACCTCGGGGATTTCATTCGCGCAGCGACGAGATGTGTCTCCAGGGTCCAGACGAGACGCTCGTTGAGCCAATCAATGTTACGTAAATATGGGGCCCAGAACCAGTCATGCGGGTCGATTCCCCCAACATGTGACGACGAGAGGACTCCGAGGTTTCATTTCAACAATACTTCACGGTTAACTATTCGCGATACTCAGTCACAAGCCAAATGTCAGCTGGCACCCGATGCTTATTTATGTCCATGTAATTCTCAATTAGTGGTACTCAGTTATTTGCAACCAGCACAGAACCAGCCCTTCCTCCTTGCCCGATCCCTAACCCTGGGTATCATGGGGCCCCTATTTTACAGCATTGCAGCGGAACAGCGCTGCATACATACTCGTACTGCTAATTCCTAAAGCCAATTTCAACTCTCTTTCCTTACATCACAAAGACCTGAATGAGAGAGACGATAGCTACTAGCATCATAACGCACATGCCGGTTCCACCTCCGTTATTGCCACCCCAGAATACGGTTGCAGGTAGCTTCTTGTCTGAGCCTGCTCCGGAGCGGCTGGGATTGTACGTAGGGGTCGAGTAGGCATCGGCGCTGCTCGGGACCGTCACAGTAGCAGAACCGGCGGTCTCGATCGGTACCACACTCCAAGACACAGTCCCACTAACTGGGACCGGCTTCCGGGTAGCAGACAGCATCGTGGAAACCATATCAGCGCCGACGGTGTTGCTGGCGGCTACCGGCAACTTAGTCCACGTGGCATTGGCGGCTCCCGGGGTCACTGTGAAACTAAAGGCTGTGGTGTAGGTCACGACGGTCATGTTGGGCGAACCATCCATGGTAGAGGTGAGGTTTCCGAATTTGCCCATGACTGTGGAGGTCAATTGGGTCGTGATGACGGTGACATATGGGCTTGCTGAAGAGACAGCAGTATCAGAACTGGCCACGACAAAATCTGTAAGTGTCGTGGTTGATGTACTGATAGGGATAGGCACGACGGTCTGTGTAATTGTTGCCGCGACAGGCTGCGATGTCGCGATGTTTCCAGTGGCAATAGAAGCACCAATTGCGCTAGTTTGCGCCTGAGTCAAAGTCGGTGTGACGTAAACCGTTACAGTCACGACGCTTACTGATGAACCGGTCTTAGTAACCGCGTTGTCAGTGATTGAAGTCTTCGTGGTTGTCGGAAGCGTCGAAGTGATGGTATCGGTGATGGTCACATAAGGGGTAACGGTCACGGTCTCAGTACTCGTATACTCTTCGCTATCGGAGGTCGAATACTGGATTGTGGTCGTCATGGTGATTGTAGGCAGTGCGGTGGTAGTAGGGACGGGACTGAGCGTAGAATCATCGTATGAGGCCATGATGGAACATACATCCACCGACGAGCTGACGGTACTGACTACTGTAGTCACGCTGGAGGGAACGCTGCTAATGAAACCACTGGTAAGCCTAGGAACTATGTGCCAAATCTCCAGACGAAGGTAAATCGGTTGGATTACTCACCTAGTTGCAGAGAAAGCCTCGGCATCTTCAGTAGCAGATGCAAGTGTACAGGGGCAGTTATCCGTAGCAGTCTGTCCGTAGAATGGGCCGTACGGAGTAATCGTAACAGTAACCGTGTCAGTGACAGTCGAGGGGAAACTGGCTGTGGTGGTAGCCTCAGCTGGTTGGCTGACAATAGAGAGAGAGGGAACAACCATGTTAGTGACAGTCGAGAGAAAACCGGAGCCGGTAGCGGCCTCAGCTGTCTGGTTGACAACAGAGAGGGAGGGAACAATCGTCTCAGTGGTTACATTGACTGCGGTGACGGTGACAGTGAGGGTCGCAGAGGTCAAGGTATGGTTCAGATACAGGTACGGGGCAACGCCTTCACGGCCATAGACCGCCGCTTTTTTGTTGAGGCTGTAGGTCTTGTTGTCGAGCATGGCCAGTTCATTGGGGCTCTCAGGGGATGAAGCTAATTAATGCCAACATCAATATTGGATTCGATTGCCTGACTTGGGATGGAACCATAACTTACCAGCATCCGTGATGGCTCTGTTCACGAGCACGGAGCCGAGGACAAGGCTCACGATTCCACCAACGGCCATTAGAGCAATGGCCATCAATCGCACATTTACTATGTCGATACAAGTTAGAAATGACGCTGTGGTTAGTCACTGATGGAGTTGTACGTACGGCGATAGCGGGCAGGGGCCCGCTGGGCCCGCGTTGACTGTTTGGCCTGCTGAAAATACATAGCGCAAACGAACCGGAAAGTGCCTAGATTTGGGGCAACGTAAGTTAGCTGAGTAGAAAACAGGCGTGAAGCCCCCACGGAAACAGAATGTGTGTGATTAGTCAAAAGATTGAATTAATGATGCCGCGGCAGGGAGATAGGGGGCTGTCAGATTGGCAGTTTGGGGGCAATAGGATGGTAGACGCAACGAACCTTACAACAATACTTGGACTGAAGTAGCAACGGCGTACGTCGAAGGCGTTCGGCGAATATTAGAAGTAAAAAACCTAGAATGGTCGATGTCAGTTCTGAATAACAAGATAGCGCAGCCGGTGTTGATCAGTGATGACGCTTTGAAGACTGCGCTTCGGCAGACCTAGGTAGAGCCTGTCGTTGATGGGTCAACGCGTTCGTTTCGTGCGTGCTGTACCAACTGGAGTTGGATACAAAGATCGCGGGATGAGGATTGGACTTTAAGAGATGAACTGGTAGAGATACGAAAGCTGCTGACTTACGATTTGCTACTTACACCAAGGGCGTTCGTTGGTGATGTAAGTGTCGTTGTGGGTTGTTGAAAAAGGTCAAGACCTTCCAAGTAAGGCTTGATAAGAAAAAACAATTGTAGAACTGGAAAAAAAGTAGAATGAATGTGGCGTGTTGAGGATGAGAACAAAACACAAAGTGGTTGCGGAGGGTGAAGGAAAACGAGTGTGTACGTGTAGTGGTGGGGTTGGGGGGAGGGGGGGAGGGGGGAAGGGTTTCTGGATGTGAGTAGACGAGGGGAACTTGTATTAGAAGCTGACTGGCCCTCAGACGCGGTTCGCGAAATATCTACTGAGATAGCCAGCTTGGAGGTATAGGGGTTGGTGCTTGATTCCTGCTGCTGCTGCCGCGAGCGCTACTAAGCGGTAACAGGTACGAACGACAAGGCAAGTAGAGGTACCTAAGTTACCTACTGGCATGGGGATTTTCAAGTAGATGGATTTCAATTAGTATGTACATTCAAAATATTTATTTGCTTTATATGCTAACGCGTCTCCTGACTGCTTCCGACTCTAAACACCGCTTCCGGATCACGTGGGAGTACTTCGCGGTAAATCTCGGGCCTCCAGTTTCAACCAACGTAACTAACTTGGATAGAGTAAAGTAAAATCAATATTAGTCAGGTATCATATTGACTAGCAGGTTGAGATTCCTCTCTCATATTCCTGCATCGCCTATCTCCTCGACCGTGAAGCCCTTCATTGAATTATACCTCCCTCCCCGGCTGATAAATGATAAATACACAACCCATTGATAAGCCTCGGCGTCTAGACCATATAAATGTGCGTATTTATCTCTAATACCGAAATTTTAAGTCCTGAATGTGTGATATCAACTCTACAACCCAAGCCTGTTGGAGACCATGGCTACACCTACCTCCGCCCCGAAGCGTCTGCTGAGAGGTTGAGCAGAAATTGAGGTGCATAATCTTGTCGATTCCACAAGTATATACAGATATTATACCGTACCTAGTACCGATTAGCGAAATCCCCGATGTACAAGGCGCTCCATGGTCTTAAGTCGTCAGTGAGGGTCGTGATGAAGCTGTCAAGTCACGAGCTGAAGTACCTTGGTAGCCTTGCCATGTGGATGGCCCGAGCTCATTGTGGGCCTTCTTTCGTGGCGCCGTTGTGGGTCCGAAGTACCTCTCAGGCATCGGGTGGAAGTACCTAACGTTCCTGCGCTCGGTGATTTTCAGGTACCTATCCAGCTACAGGTACTTGTTGGTATATCTGCGTGGTGTACCATCAGAAAAGTACCAGTGTACTTCGTACGTGGAAGACGAGCGAATGGTACTCGTCCCACACTGAGCGCATCAGGTAGCGGTCTCGGCGCCTGTACTTTCCCGTACACCGTGCGGGTACTTGTACCGTGTACACCCGGGTAGGCACCTTCCCAAGCGCGCAATTGATTTGACTGCGACAACATCGCGTTGCACTCGCCTAAAAAAGACAAGAGCTGTGGTCAACTTAAACAGGTTGCAACTGCCGTCTCGTCTTCACTTATCGCACGCCCTCCCCCGTTTTATCAATCAGCCAGCGACCCGCGCAATTACTGCCATCCAAAACTCTGCCAACCAAGCATTCATCTCCGACGCATTTGTTTTGTTCGTGTTAGAGAGCTTAGTCTGCACTGCTTATATCAATCCATCGTTCTGCGACGTCGAGACTCTCAATTTCCTCGAGCCCACCCTCACTTGTCCCGAGCCTGAAAGCAACGCGTCCAATCACTGTGACACTTTTCGTATCCATATACTCGAGTGGAGGCCGGAGAGCCTCGATCATCTTAGCTTGGGATCGCGATGGCGCGACATAGGGAACAGCCTGTTCAGGAGGAAGAGGATCAGGAGATGGATGAGGAGCTGGTATCGCTTCAGTTCAACGAAACGTTGTCATGGCGTGCTGGCAAACCTATTGCGACGGGCGAGCTACTACGTCGCCTGGAAAAGCTTTCCACCGAATTGGCAGACATGGACCAGGAGACTGTCGATAAGGAATCTCTCCATGGCGTGGCCAAGGATCTTGCATCCCACAACTTGTTGGCGCACAAGGAGCCAGGCGTGAAAGCATATGTTGCATCGTGCTTGGTGGACGTACTCAAGCTGTGCGCTCCTGAGGCGCCGTTTACTCCAAAACAGCTGAAGGTAGGATTTGCATATCTTGCACACTCCAATTGTGAACAAGTACTGAGATTTTTGCCGTCCAGGAAATATTCACTCTTTTCGTCAAAGTCGTACTTCCAGCTCTCTGGAATCCATCTCATGCGTATAATACCCAACATAAATACGTCCTTGCTTCCCTTGCCGACGTCAAAAGCATTCTCTTAATAAATGACGTGAATAATTCCGAGGACCTCCTGCTTGAGCTGTTCTCTACGTTCTTCGACGGCATCTCTGGATCCTCTAAGACTTCCTCGGGCGAACAGGTGGCAAAGGATGTCGAGTTCCACATGACCGAAGTCATGGTGACCTTGGTGGACGAGAGCGTTT
Organism: Xylaria intraflava; assembly: GCA_022385655.1. Taxonomy (NCBI): domain Eukaryota; kingdom Fungi; phylum Ascomycota; class Sordariomycetes; order Xylariales; family Xylariaceae; genus Xylaria; species Xylaria intraflava. Next base: position 7,409 of record MU279795.1, on the reverse strand, counting down.
CCCTACCGCCTTCTGTACTGGATGTAATAATGGCCCAATTTCTGCGAGCCGCGCCCCGTGGCGGCCATAAGGAGAAGCCAGATCCCAACCGAACACAAACCACTTTGTTACCCAAAGAAGAACCAGAGGCATACGTCATGGCGAAAACGGTTTGCAATTCGTGCCCTGACAGGATGGCACGCTACGTGGGGCAATATTTTAGCGATGTGATCATGGATGTGTCCGGAAAGGGAGGCCATGCCAATGGACACAAAGACGATGAGCAATCAGATGACGAAGGGGCACCTTCTGGGCCTTCGGAAGCCGACTTCAAGGAGTTACGGAAGGCTCACCAACTTCTGCGTGAGCTTTGGCGAGCGGCTCCGACAGTTCTTGTTAATGTAATACCTCAAGTTGATGCTGAATTATCTGCTGATAACGTGTCTTTGCGTTTGCTGGCCACTGAAACACTAGGGGATATGATCTCGGGAATCGGAGCTGCTGGACCACCGCCATCCCCTATTCTGGACCCGGCCGCTTATCCTCCCTTGAAACTTGGTGATGAGGCGCCAGAGCAGAGCACTGCAAGCATACTGACTACCCCCATATCACCGCTTTCTTTCGCCCAGACTCACTCTCAAGCGTTCCAAAATTTTATTGGCCGGAAGAATGACAAATCACCGTTGATTCGTGCTGCTTGGACGTCAGCCGTGGGTTATATTGTGTCAACATCGGCCGGTGGCATTGGGCTTAGTCGAGAGGATGAGTCTGTTTTTATTGCTGGCTTGCGTGATAAGCTTACTGACAACGATGAGAAAGTGCGTCTGGCTGCGGTCTCCGCGATAGAAGTTTTCAGCTTTCGCGATGTCGTTATGAAACTAGCGGCAGTTGGAGGCGTCACCAAAGAAGGGTCAGTGCTGTTCACGCTAGCCGATCGGTGCCGGGACAAGAGATCTTCCATACGTGTCGAAGCCATGGCGCTTCTGGGGAAACTGTGGGGCGTTGCAAGTGGTGAGATTGCCGCCGGTCAAGAGGCCGTTGTAGCGGCCTTGTCCGGTATTCCTTCCCGGATTTTCAACACATTTTATGCCAACGATCTCGAACTTAACGTTCTTCTGGAACGGGTTATCTACGAGTTTCTGATTCCTCTATCATTTCCACCTCCCCCGAAATCCAAGGGATCCAAATCATCCAATGGCCAGTCCCAATCGCAGTCGACAACTGAGTCGAATTATGACCAAGACAGAGTTCGCGCTGAACGAATACTTTTGCTCGTGAAAGATATGGATAATAATGCACGGAAAGCTTTCAATGCTCTGCAGGCTCGGCAGCCGCAGTTTTCTAAGGTTTTAGAGAACGTAGTTGTCCAATGCGATGCCTTCAATGGGGGGAATCCGGGAGGGAACGCCGAGGTGATTAAGCAGAATCTCAAGAAAACAGCTCGATACCTTGGTCAATTCCTTCCTGATCCAATTAAAGTGGACGCTGATCTACATAGCTTTGCTAATTGGCATGATCGTCGAAGCTATCAACTTATTCGGTATACTGTGTCTCCCGAGAGCGACTTCAAGACAATGCGGGGGGCAATCAAAGAGCTTGTTAAAAGACTTCAAGGCGCTCAAAAAGCACCAATACTCGACACATTATTGCCGCTTATTTATCGTTCTGCCTATATTTTGTTCAACAAGAGCCATCTTTCGACGTTCATGGACTGCTCAAAGAGTGATAAGGATGGTCTCGGAGCTGCGGCTCAGGAGATAACGACAGAAATATCACAACATAACCCAGATCTTTTCAAGACTTATGTTGGACAAATCTGCAAGGACTTGGTGGATGCAGCACCTGAACCAAATAAAATGAGCAATGGAGCTATGGTCGAGACCCTCAAAGCCTGCTCATCATACTCAAGGAAATACCCGACCGAGCTTCCCAACGATCGGAAGTTCACGCAAGCATTGATAAACTACGCATTGCTTGGGCAGCCAGCAAAATCCGCCAAATATGCCGTCAATGTGTTGATGGCCCGGAATGACCAAAAGAGTGTGGTGTCGGCTACTGATCTTTTACAGAAAGCGATGAAGGAATGGGTCCCTGGTACACCAAATTTCCTCAATAAGCTTGTAGCCATCAGCCAGCTAGAGCTTCTGGCGTCAAAGATCACAGCAGATGCCAATGATGAGATTCTTGACATGGCGCTGAAGACCATTCTTTTTCAAGTTCGCACAGAGGCAAAGGATTCTGACCCGGAATGGGTTTCTGATACAGAAATAGACGAAGAGTGCCAGGTCAAGTCATGGGCTCTCAAACTGATTGTTAACCGTCTTCGGGGCATTCAGGACCTAGAGGAAACAAAAGAACTAGCTCCGCCTGTCTTTAAACTCATTCGAACCCTATTGAAGTCTCAAGGAGAACTTTGTAAAACCCAGGACACCCCGAAACACCACAAGGCACGCCTACGACTACTGGGCGGCCAACTTCTCCTGAAACTATGCACCTCTAAGCATTTTGAAGAACTACTTTCTCCGGCCGATTTTAATCAACTGGCGCTTCTTACGCAGGACAGTTGTGCACACGTTCGCCGTCTGTTTGTGGGAAAATTGCAGAAATACCTCGTTCAAAATAGGCTTCGAGTGCGATTCTACACCATTGTTTTCCTTACTGCGTTTGAGCCGCATGCGGAATTCAAGAATCAGGTTGAAACCTGGATCAGATCTCGCGCCAGATTCTTCCGCGAGGCAAAGCAAACCGTAATGGAGTCAACGATGGCAAGGTTGCTTTCGCTCCTAGCACATCATCCGGATTTCAGTCCGGAAGCGGAGGAGCTAGTGGACCATGCACGATATCTTCTCTTTTATGTGAGTAACATTGCCACCGAGACCAACTTTGGAATGATTTTCAAGTACGCCGAACGTGTCAAACAAACGCTCGACGGCATCGATCCTTCTAAAAGTGAAAGGCTTTATATTCTCAGCGATTTAGCCCAAAGCTTGCTTCGTAAGTGGCAGGAACGGAAGAATTGGAGTTTCCAGGCCTTTTCTGGGAAAGTCGGGCTTCCTGTTGGCTTATACACAGCCCTTCCAAGCCATCAGGTGGCGCAAGAAATAGCGGAGAAACAATATGTCCCCGAAGAAATGGACGAGCTGTTGGATGACTTACTCAGATCAATGGACAAGAAAAAGGTACGTCTACAAACCAGAACCATACATTATAATTGTTATCTCCACACGAGATTGACATTATTACCCTTTAGAAAAGGAAGAGCATAGATGAGCGAGGGGGAGAAGGTCAGCCGGCCCAGAAAAAAGCCAAGGCCCCCATTCAGAAGACTGCCTCTAAGCCCAAAACGTCTAAGGCCCCAAAGAGTTCAAGCCGAGCTTCTGGTAAACCGAAGGCTGCTGCACGATCTAAGAAGCCCAACGCATCGTCTTCTCCTGTGCCTGAGTCCGCCGATCGGAGGCGAAGCGGTCGTACCAGAAAAGACTCTTCTTATGTAGAGCGAGACGACTCTGCGGATGACGACGACATGTTAGAAGGGGTAGCTAAGTGGCAGTACTATGATGATGAAGGTAACCCTATCGCGGTTGAAGGAGATGAAGGAGACGAGACTTCTAGCCTGTCTGATCTGACTGAAAACGAAGCGGAAGACATGGATCAAGATGGCGGTGAGATGGAAGAGAAAGATGAGCCGAAACCCGCAGATGATGCCGAAGAAGACTCTGAGCTTAGCGATGTGGAAGATCAGTTGGAAGATCAACCCCCACCGCTTCCGCCATCAAAGACAACCGGCCGGAAGGGTCGCTCTACTGATTCTACTGTAGCGAAGAGCCTACCCTCCAGGCCAGCAGCGAAAGACTCGACGGCAAAAAGCAAGTCAGCCGCAGCCGGTGCGACTAAATCAAAATCGGCACTCAAGACGAGAGCTGCTAGCACTCGAGCAACTAGATCTAGGAGAGCGGTTGCCGAGGAGAACGGGGAGGATGAAGATTCGGAGTAGCACAGCTTATTCGAGATTGCAGGATCGGGAAAATATTCGGGCTGGTGTTCTCTGTCATAGGGATGGGATAATCCTGGCCGAATTGATAAAGGACCGGGGCGCCCTGCATGTATTCTTTTGACAAATGGGCTTGCAATATTGCCACTCCCGGCCCGGCCCGCTAGTGGAACAACATGGCTCGCTGCCGGTTGACATTGCGGACGTCGTTTCAAATTGACCAAATGCCCGAAGGCGGACGTTGCGGACTTGCAAGATGGCAAGCAAGCGGGGGGAAATGAAGACTGATTCAATGTAATGACCGGAGTCGATTGGCACCTTTCGCATTTTCTTTCTAATTTTCCTCTGCCATTATTTCCATCCTGTCGTTCGGTTCCTAATATCGACATTTTTTGCTTGTTGCTCTTATGGGGTTGGTTTCGAGGTTCGGTTTTCCGGTACGTGCGCACTTCACTTCGGCCGGCAGCATGATGTATATTCGAAAAGTCCCTACATATCTACCTAGTCTAGAAGATACGGACGGTAGGTAGGTAACTTCCTGTCACCTTGAGTTGAGCCCTCGGGGGCTGCTATACCCTGGGTCTTGTTATCGCTTTTGTATTCGAATTTCTCGATGATGCTGCGATGACTTTGCTTTTTTCCGCCTTTGCTTTAGCTTTGATTTTACTGATATGTTTCGACTGCTTTCTTCAGTTGGGGTTTATTAGGTGTGTACGTTATCTCGTCCCTGCTTGACGCTTACAATGCTTGTGATTTTCGTAGAGGACGGTCTGGGTTTAGTAGGTCTACCGTCCTTCTAGACGTATCCGTTCCCCGACAAGCCTACTACCTAATGATCCATTTTGAACCTAGTCCGCCTACATCGAGTCGCCGAGGTGCAGGTTGTGAGATATGTTTACTCGAGCCTGCTTATGATACTATACTCGTCAGCCTGGGAGTATCAGGCGATCCAGGGAAGAGACTATTAAGTTGGAGGCGTGTTGGATACCTACGCTACCCAAATCCACTGCGACTACGTGTTAGCTACGCTTATCTTGAAAGAACTGGTCGTAACCGTGATGAACTGGTTTTGACTATGATGAAAGTCCGTGTGTACGCGTCTTCGATATCGTAACTAGAAGTGAACTTAGTCGTGATGAGAATAAAAGGGGCTTGGGGTTATCTGGTCACTATCTGGTCACTCGAGAGTTGAGTAGGTAGCAGCTGCAGCTACCAGGACGCCATCAAGGGGGGGGTTCTCATAGCATTATTCATTCTCGGGATAAACTTCTTCCCATTACTATCTAAGCGAGACAACTCAACTCTAGAATCCGATATCCGACGAGTACGACGACGATCTATCAATAGTACCGAACATCTGAAATAGAAAAACACGGAAGGGGAGGCGAAAGAAAATCTCATCAGATGCGCATTTGGCCTCGTGACCGTCCGTCTTCATTACCCCGGCCCAATCGTCCTAAACTCCGTGAAACTGATCCATTCGTGAGATGTTCCCTGTCAGTAAACAGCGTGACGTGGGCTTGGGCATCTACCGATACGCCCAAATACCTCTCGTCGAGTTTGATTCATATAGGCGGGGAAAGACATGGTCTAATCCAATGCCGCGAGGTTAAGGTAAATTTACCGACCTCTTCGCTGCTGCTCTCGGGCTTTCCAGTGATCCCGCATGCTCTTGGCAGCGGCGAGTAGATCCTCCTTCGTCACGCCGTCGCGGATGCTCTCGATAACGCTGTTGACGACGGTGATGTGGTTGCCTTCTTCCTTGTCGTCGCGGAATTTGTAGAACCGCCACCGCTTCTGCGTGTCCATGTACGCCTCGACAACGCGCTCATCCAGGGGATCGCCAAGCGACTTGAGGATCTCCCACTCGTTTTCTTCGAGGTGCAGGTCGGCGTAGTACTGGTAGCCGTTCGGCCAGCCGCCGCCGTGATGGGCGAACAGCTTCACGGCGGGGATGGCCTCGTAGTCGATGAAGGGGTCGGTGATTCCCTCGGCGCGTTCCTCCTCGCTGGCCTCGACGGTGGGGAAGGCGAACTTCCAGATAAAATCGACCGTGTTTTCCTCCGCGTCTTTCCACTTTAAGATATGAGGATCGGTGCCCGGCTTGTACTCGCTCTTCAAGCAAGTGAAGATAAGACCGTCATTGCCGTGCTTGAGGTTCCGGATCACGTCTTTGAACATCATCTCAATGCCGTAGGCGAGCTGCATGGCCTTCTGATCGACAAAGAAGGGCTGGTATTGACGCTCGCTCGGGTATTCGTTCATGAGCCGTTGGTAAGGTTTGAGCACCTGCTCCTGGAAGTAGCCCAAGCGCTTACCGAGCTCGCGATTCATGAGAACCTGTGAGTCGAGCACAAGACAGTCGAAGACGAGGTACCGGGGTTCCTTTCGTCCGTCGCTAAGGGTGTCCATGACGAACTCGCCGTCGAGAATGGTGGCAGTGTGAAATTTCATGCGGTCGGCGGTTAGGGGGAAGTGGAGGTTGCCGCGGTCGATGAACCAGTAGTCATTCTTGCGATCAATGAAATAGTGAACTTCTTGGCCATCCTCGTCCTCGGTCATGTATAAGAGGTAGCGCATGCCATCGGATTTTTCGCAGACGTAGTAGCTAGTTTGGTGATGGAGCTGTCAGCCTTGCCTGATAGTAATGCTAATGATAATGATAATGATCGGTAAAGACTCACTCTTCGCGCTTCAGCTCGTCGAGATGTTTCCGGGAAAAGCTGACGGGTTGCGCACCAGGAAATCCAGTGGACGATCTGCCGAGGAGAGCAGCAACCTCCTTGCGCATGGTCGTTAGGAGGTCACCGGTGGCTCTCAATCCCGGCTGGTCGATGGATTGGATTTGGATTGGGGCTTTGGGGTCCATGGTGGATGGCGACAAACGAGACGCTCCGAAGGGGAGCGTGCGGCAAGCGATAGCGCTTAGGTGGTTGTGCGATGAAAGGGAGTAGCTTAGCTATACGGAAAGTGATGAGCTCGTGCGGGTATCTGGCGGGAGAGGCGCGGAACCATTGCAGAAACGGCACAGCACAAACCGTTCAGGCATGAATTAAGTTGGGAATTAGATATTACGGAATGGTAAAAAGAAAATTTGAGGTGGGAAGCCTAATCGAGGCAGAGCCATACGAATACATGATACGTGCGCATTCGTGGACGCGCGAAGTCTGAGAATCCGGGCAGGGAATGAATCGTGGAGGTGAATCACAGGATACGGCATAGGAGCCTAGCGTACGGCCCACATGCTCCACTATGCAACAATCCGCGGTTCTTTGTCAGATCATACACTGGTACGCACATATTATGTACGTATACGAGTCAGGGATGCCTGTGGATCCCACTAAGGTGAACCCGGGTGGTACGATAAAGGGAATAACACCTAGGGAATAACAGGTGGCGAAGACACTGTGTATAAATCCCCCAGGGGTCTGCATCCCGT